>JASEVX010000013.1:32549279-32566779 GCA_031761405.1 Serripes groenlandicus | reverse complement strand
TCTTATAAACTGTCTGTTGGTGGTAGAGATGTCCACGTGCAAGAAATAGGTTTGGAAGGACTTACTTTGGACACATATTCATGCATAAAAACAGTATTCAACACCTTTAAACAGTGTACTATTTGCCAGGGAACGTCTGTTGATAGCAAAATAGATGCCAAAAAGTTCAATGTTGTGCAAGAATGGTCCCAAAAGGGAGATGAAAATAGTCTAATGCTGAGGCTAACAGCAAGGAAATGTCATGGCGCTATCCCTTTCACTGCCAAATCAGTAACTTGCAATTCATGCAGTAACCAAAGAACTCCAGATCCACCAGCAGAAAACACAGAATCTACCGAAGATTTGTTTAAAAGACTTTTTCCCGATGCCAATGACTTGATGTTAAACTTTTTACAACTTCAAAGTCAAATGTCGTGTGATGACGCAGATAAAAGAAGTCGTAGATGGAATAAAGAGATTATTCAGGTAATATTCTGTAGAAATCATTGTAACCCTTTATCGACAGAAATACAATTTCAAGCCTTTGCAAACCAGGTAGATTCTGATCAAGCAGCTTATGTAGCTAAATACATCTTTATACCCATGAAATGAGTAATATGGCTAAATACAATAAAAAAACATATATGTGGTACAAAAATCCATTGAAAGCAGAGAATTCCAAATTAAAATCAAAGTTATAACTAGGTATAACCAATTAGTAAGTAAGTTCTCTGCCCCAATACAGCAAGTCGGCAGAGAAAAAGCATGAAACAGTATGCATACATATGATATAAAAGGGAAACACTTTTTGCCGAATGCTACAATAAACATAAACTGACATGGACAAAAGGAGGACAAGGACTAACTTACAAAAACACAAAGACTTGACAACACAAAGCACAAAAAAACTACACTTATAGTACTAGGGTACCAGCCAAATAATAAACAAATTTTTTGTCTAAAACAGGCTCGCCTTGGAACGTGCAATAAAACCTGTTTTTTTTTATGGTCACATAAATCAGGTTCTAATGTACACTGCGTGTCTTTCAGGTTTGTCTTACCTTGTGGAATAGATCCCCTCAAGCATATACAAGCCTCCGAAACAGTGAAATGGTGATACTACCAAGTGAAAGTCTACTCTCCAGATATAAGAACTGTTTACATCAATCTCCTGGAATAAATGAGGAAATGTTTACATGGATGGTCAATGAATCTGAAAACTTAAAAACAGAAAAATCTGGTGGGTTAATAATAGACGAAATGTCTGTACAGGAAGATTTAAAAATGTCTTTTAAAAATGGAAAAGTATCTGTAGACGGTTTGGTAGAAATGGGTCAATTTGCAGAAGACATGAGCATTTTGAACAAGCACAGCCATGAGACCAGAAGTGCAACGCATGTTATGCAATTCATCTTTCTAGGATATGATGGATTTCGCTTCCCAATTGCGTACTATCCTACAACAGGAGCAAATGCACCTGAACTGTATGATATGGTATGGAAAGTTATAAATAAACTAATTGAGTATGATTTTATTGTGAATTATGTGAACATGGATGGTTGCAGCAACAACCGAGCATTCCAAATGATGCACTTTCAGGGTTTAACTGATGCCAAAGAGAAAACATTTACTGTTACAAATCCATACTATCCCAGCCAGAGTGTCACACTGATGATGGATTATTCCCATAACATAAAAAAACTGAGAAATAACATTCATTCAAGTGGAAATAAAAGTTTTTCGACACGAAAACTGACCAAAGAAGATCAATTCATTGTTTGGGACTTCTGGATTGAGGCGTATACGTGGGACAAAAAGTTTAATACTCCAATTCGAGTACATCAAAAACTCACAGATGAACATATATTTTTGAATAAAACGTCAAAAATGCGAAATCACTTAGCGGAACAAGTATTAGACAGAGACATGTTAAATCTCATGCTAAAATATCAAGAATCATTAATCAATGGCATGTGTTTGAACTGGACCATTGATTTGTTAACACATACCAGTAAGGTTATCGAAATCTTTCGGGACCGTAGGCCAGTGACAGCTATGAATGACCAAAGACTTGAAGATCTGTTGCTCTTTGAGAAATGGTTGCAGGAATGGTATGACTCTGTCAGTAAACACCAAGAACTGTCTGCATCTGAAAGAAACAAAAGTTTTATCACAAGAGAAACACACAGTGACTTAGTAAGCATGGTACATGGTTTCTTGTCTATATGTAAGCGTAGAGTAAAAAAAGACATGAAAAGTGTAACCCCAGCTGGAATAAACAGTGACATTGTGGAAAACTTCTTTTGCATGCAGAGAACAATAAACCATGGATCAAAAAGTAACCCAACTGTTCATCAGTATAAATATGCAATAAATGCCACTGTGTTAGGACAAAATTCTGTCTCAAAAAAAAGCAATGCATGTAATAAGAGAAAGTCATGTCAGCCATACAATTTCACATCTCCTAAACCACTCTCCAAAAAGCCTTCTATAAGATTATAGACCAGATATGACAGATTTATGTGTTATTTTTTTAATTTATATCCCACTACCTCCACAGTTGCTGGGTGCAGTGATCTGACGACATCTGGTCTTTAGCCAGATTTTTTTTTTTTAAAAACAAACCATTAAATATTAAATTTATATTATATATTAAATATTTATATCAAATATTTATATTAAATATTAAATTTATATGAATTTTTTTTACTGGATAAAGACCAGATGTCGTCAGATCACTGCGCCCAGCACCTGTGATTTATGCCCAGCATTTTTTGGTGTGTAATAAAAATCCAAACTGTCTTCAACAATAATTAGCGTGTGACAGAATCTGCAAATAGTTTTGGCCCTGGAATCATGAAAAAACTAAACCGAGTCTGCTATTTCAAAATTAATTGTTTATAGTATAAAACAAGATATTGCAGGAATTCTAAGTAAAAAGCTTGTGCAGATTTTCTCAAACTAGCATTTCATCATAAAATATATATGGTTAATATTTTCAATAATTTAGTTTTTTGATAGAAAAAAAGTTTGAGTCTTTTATCAATATTATTTAAAAAATAGTATGCCAGTTTCTACTCATTTCAAATTTTGTATCCAAATATTAATACATATATCCTTAAACAGTAAAATAAAACTATAAATGTGTTCTGAAGTGTTCATAATATCATTTTGAAATAACAGACTCTACTGAGCAATAACTTAAGTTTTTTTTGTGAAACTTGGGCCTTGCTATTTTAGCTATTATACCTAATTATCTTTACAATCGTGGCATTCCCAATCTATGTCGTCATCTAAAATTCGACTCCATTCACTGTCGTCAGCAAGCCCTGCACAGGTACGGTCAAACCATTCGTTACAGAAACTGCACTCCACCCAGTCCTCAGTATCCTTGTATTCTTTATTGCAGGTACCACAATAAGTTTTCTTTTTCTTTCTGTTACTTTGGCCTTTGCCCTTGCCTTTACCTTTACCTTTACTAGGCACTGTCTTCTTACTTATGCACTGTCTTTTTGCAGAGGAAGCAACTGGGCCTGGGGCACTATAATCCAAGGCATCAGAATTGGGCATTGCATCTACTTGTAAAATTCCTTGCACTAACAAGTTTGACATTTCTGCCTTCTTACAGGTTTTAGAACACTTAACATTGTATGCCTCACAGAGTTTTAAAAGCTGCACCTTAGTGAAGGTTGGATCCTGTAGAAATTGTTCATCCGCAATGCTGTTACATTTTAATTTCAGATGAGAAGATATTTTATTTTCTGATTTGTCTTCAATGATGTCTTTATATGATAAGCTTATTTCAACTTTTCTTTTCCCTTGACTTTTCTTAATTTCTTCTCGGTGTGCTTTTTTTTTCTTTAAAGAGAGCATATCCTTCATATCCTTAAGGAATTGTTTTTGTGAAACCATCAAGAAACGAGAAATTATGTTTTCATACACAGAATAGCTAACATCATTAGTCACCCCTATGCTTATTTCAGACCACAGAATTTGTAAGTCTTCATTCTTAAAAAGTACACTTTTTGCTTTCTCAAACAGATTTTCTTTTTCATTTCTGAGTGTGTCTGCATTTAAGATGCCACGAATTTTGTCATCAACATTTATAAAAAACTGGAAGCATTGATCATTTATGTAAGTCAAGCCTTTCCTTACATTTTGCCGCTGTTCGATCTCTGAAAATGTCTTATCGGTACTATCTATTTCATCAACCTCGGCTTGTAATGATCTCACCAATGACACTTTTTCTAGGTTGCTTTTCACTTTTTCTAGTGCACCTTTCTTTTCACTACCAAGTTGGTTTTCAATTATTCCACAAAAGTGTTGTCTTGCTTTGGAAACACACATCCCACCCACATACCTCAATTTGGCCTTTCCAGCTTCGGATATAGGTTGTATTTTAGTTTCATCAGGTTTCCTAGAAATTTCACTTGCCAAAGAATGAACCATTAAATTCAGTAATTTATAGGTAATGTTTGTTCCAACATAAACCTGCTCATCAGACACTGAACATTCTCCATACAGTAGTTGAAGTGTCTCTTTATATTGGGTATTTGAAATATACACGTTGTACTTTGATAGAATTTCTGTCCATAGTTTTGGAGTGGTAGGTATCTCTGACCAAGGCAAAAAACTTTCGAAGTGGTTGTGGTTTTTGTGCAAGAACTGTTTTAGTCTTACATCCGAAACAGATGAGCAGATCGCATTAATACGTCTCTGCTTTTCAGTAATTGGGTTTTTGACAGTCACCGATAGTTTTATTTTACTTAATGAAATGTAATCTGGTAATAAAATGTCTTCATCAATAGTATCTTCGTGCGAATCAAAAATGTTTTAAATTTCTTCAATATCACCTTCATCAAAATCCGAATCATCACTGTCATAAAAGTTCAAGTTTGAATCAGGAATGCAAACATTTTGCTAAAATTTACAACATTTTAAGTTTTCCTCAAACTGTGCATACATGGTTCTGTAAAACTTTGTTACTGCTGCCTTTGGCTGGAAACACAAGCTTTTTCTGTAATTAATGAGCTGAATTCCTGTAGAGTTAGTACCTCTGCCCAGAGCAACAGAAAACTGTCCACATTCAAATATACCTTTACAATGTATGCATACACTATTTAGGGTCATCCCCTGGCTCTTGTGTATTGTAAGGCCATAAGCCAGGCACAACGGAAATTGTTCCCTTTCTGCGATTATTTCTTGTGTTTGTATATCCAACACTGTAAACAGGTATCTTCTAATGGTGTGTGTCTCATTTATAGTTTCAAACTGCACAGTAATATCATTATCTGTAAAGCCAATCACAACTCCTTTTAAACCATTCATTAACTTCCCCCCTAAATTTCTTAGAAGGATTACAGGGCATTTGATTTTTACATTCAAAAACTTTGGAGCAAGAATTCTCTTCAAATGCTTGTTAGACCCTCTATTTTTTGTAGCCTCATAAATTTTACCATCAGAATTTAATTTAGTCAGTTGCTCATGATTAAAAACACTAGCATCAAAATTTCTTGGGAACAAATGAATTGGATTTTGATTATCAAGGTCTCTATCTAATTTTTTCAGAAATATGTCTGTTTCATTTGACACAGCTCCACGTGCAGTTTCACTAACCGCTTTGACTAATTCTGGTTCATTCTGTCTTACTACAGTTTCAAAATTTATCCTATGTACAAAGAAAGATTTCCAAATTTCACTTTCAAAACAAAATTTACCAGAGTCACCGTACAGTGTGTTGCCAACTGGTGGCAACTGATAAAAATCACCACTAGCAACAACTTGAAGCCCACCAAAATTCCTGTATGCATTTAATATTGTCCTGCATACAAGCTCCAACTGTTCAAAGTCTTTCTTCGATAGCATGGAAACTTCATCAATCAACAACACATCTGCTCTCAAAACGTTCCGGCGGACATGTTCCATAGCATCGTCTTCCCTCACTAGCCTCGTCAGAGTGACATCATCATAACGGCCATCCATTAATCCTGCCCAGCTGTAAAGAAAAAGAATTGTCTGAGAACATTGTGCTACACTATATTTTCTCAGTACTCAAAAGTACAGTAAAGTTTGTTATTACAACCACTTTATATAATGCAGAAAGCTTATGTATTTTGCCTTCATGTTGCATTAAGCTGTCATCTGTTTTAAATGCCCTAAAGGCCCGGCCGGGTAGCTCAATTGGTAGCGTATCTGACTCGTGATCTGGAGGTCACGGGTTCGATACCCGGTTGCGGCGCATTCTTTCGGGCGATTTCTCCATTGCCGCTCACCTCTGATCTATGTGAGAAAGTAGTCAGTGGCTTCGAAAGAATGTTGTGTAAGTACTGGTGTGGGTAAGCCAGGAAAACATGGGTAGGTGCACTGCACGCCGTGATATGACCATCGCTGTTGAAAGCGGCGTTAAACTCAAAAAAAAAAAAAATTAAATGCCCTAAAATATTCACATCAAAGTTTGTCTGAATAAAGAGATTTTACTGTATAAGAACATTCTTATTAGAAAAAGGGGAATAACTGTGCAAATTAATATAGGGTCAGCTGCCATTTGAAATGGGCCCACCTGTTGATACTAAAGTTTGAAGTAACAAACCCTAACCAAGGATAACAGGGACGAGAGCCCCCGGCCCTCGCCTTCGTCAAAAATTCTGGACACACGCGTGTATATGTCTGTATATAAATTTAATTGTGGACAAGTATTGTAAACATAATATATTCTCATCTGAAAATGACTGGATTACCTGTGCACCGTTTGAGCAGACTCGTACTGGAGGCAAGCAATGCCTGTCGTACACAGTATTTTTGGCCGTTTCCCGTTCCTTAGAAGTTCATTGTAAGCTTGTAACATAGCATAACTCTTTCCAGTTCCGGCCTGTCCGGTGAGAACAATGTTGTGGCCTTCCAAAATTTTACTTAAAGCTAACTTTTGCATGGTGATTACAAAAATCTAAGTCCTCCGGTGACAGATCGCGGGAAAACAAACGCTTGACACACCTTTCTTTTTCGACCAATGAAAACACCCGTTTCAACCGAGATAGGTAAAACCGGAAGTTGACTAGGAAAGCAAATTGTGTAAAATTAAATCGCCGTTTTCTCGTCGAAAGATCACCAAATATTTTGTTCGGAGGTTTGTTTATGGACAAGATTTCATTGTTTTTACAGAGTTAAATGTCTTTTCTTCCCAACCGCTTAGTAATTTTCGGGTTGATCTGCGTTATATATGAGAAATTTACGCTGGTACGAAACCGGGGTCGAACGTGCTGCCGCACCATGTCTATATAATAGTAATAATAGAGCTACTACATAATATTTTATTGTTCTGGTGCCAGTGGGAAGTAACTACTATCCTTCTTAAAGTTGTTTTGTATGACCACGAGGATCAAACCCTGGACTTCCGCTCACTACAGCACCGAGTCGGTCTCCTCTTTGGACATATAAGGGTACAATCCTTGGGTATGTTCATATATTACAGAGGTCCACAAAGGGACATGTACGGGTAAACTCCATGGGTATGTTCATATATAACAGAGGTCCATAAAAGCATGTCCAATGTAGTTTAACATTTTCATAGCTAAACATTTCGAGGCGTAGTGACAAGTAACGCATCCGATTGATTGATGAAAGCAGCATGTATCCTCTACGTTTATTATATGGACCATGTAACCTCTATTGATAACTGACCGTGGCTTTGCAAACAGTGAATGTCCAGATAAACCCGCGTCTTCGAACTGACTGATTTGAAAACATGTATGTATCAATTTCATCTCTATTATTGAAAGTTTCAATATTGAATAGAGTTGAAATGTTTTCAAACGTCGTCTGCTGCAGATGCGTGAGAAAGTGTCTGAATGTGGGAAAGGGTTGATTGATATATGTATAAATCCCTCCAGGGTCGATTTTCGTGTTAGTTTTATTAATGTGTTTATCACAAAATAAATAAACAAATAACACAAATGTGGCAATTTCTCCTTTTCCATCAATATTGTCAAAAGTCTCAAAGTGTATCATGTATCGTCTGCATAAGGAAAAGGGATGTTTTTATCAGATACAAATGTAAACATGGCGACGGGTGAATCGTCAATGAGATTTCTGTCCTATATACATGTAGCATATTAAACCCTTTCTCAAATGAAGTTGCATTTTGACGCTACTGCAGCCATTGTCTTTTTGAAACAATACACACTAATAAATCATAAACATCGATTTACCTTTTTGTCTCAATGTATTCTAAAATAAGTATAATCTGTCATATCTACAGATTGTGTCAATTATTCCGGGAAAAACTGAAAATCAAAAGAAGCCAGTTTTCTCACAACATAACTTTTAAAGTAGACCGCTGATGTCGATCATATATATATACAAGAGCCGTGTTAAGCGAGTTGAGGTGTTAGTGACACACTGCTCCCACAAGTAAACTTGTCATATTCAGTTGGACCTCTGACGTCAGTAACACTCCGCTCTCACAATTGAACTGGTACTATTCAGTTAGACCTCTGACGTCGATCATAGATATACAAGAGCCTCATTTAGCGATGTGAGCTGTTAGTAACACACGCTCTCACGATTTAACGGGTAATATTCATTTAGACATCTGACGAGAAAATATGGCAAAGAAAAGACTACATGTAAACAACTGTTCGTCACAATTTGTCGGTAATTGTAACAGATTACGTCAAATATAGCTTTCGAGTAAACTGAGTCATATAGAGTATCGCTTTTTGGGATTTAAGTTATAGCCTGTTTTTAAACCATTAACAAATAACCTAATGGTACCCAAACCAATTGTACAAAAACTAATGAATGCTTTGAAGATATACGAAATAATAGTGTTAGAAAACGAGAAATAGCCAGTGATGAGTAACGTCTAGATCAAACTTAGTGTTGATATTATATTTTCGACAGGGTTTACATTCACGTACATGGGTGACGGAGGCAGTTCTTCGCTACTTAAAAAAGCACGACGAGGGTAATTATATTCATGCTTACAACTATGGTGTCAGTAATCTTTTTAAGATGTATGTGTTAATTTAATAATTATTGTAGTTATCATTTTACCATTTTATACGAAGTCGTTCATATGTGTGAAATGGTGTTAACCCTTTCCAACTTGCAGACTCAGTTTGGCAAATATGCAGCAGACAAGTTTTAAGAAACAAAATCTTAAAAGTGGAAATGCTCATTTTAATAATTTTTTCCTTTTGAAACATTTTTCTTTCAAATTTATTCAGAAATGTTGCATTCATATATATTTAGTGAATGTGATATCATTGTCGTCTGCTATAGAGTCACTTTAATTGGGAAAGGTTTAACTGATCGTTTCCTTAACAGTATACAACACCCTTCGTTGATTGTATACTATGTTCATGCTGTATTTCATTGACATATTGTGATCGCCTCATCGACAAGAGTGATATCATGAGGTGCAATATAATGTCTAAGGTATAGTTGGTAGACTTGCGCATGCGCAGAGGCTGCCATAGTCATAGTGAGTTTGAAGTCACGTGATGTATATGCCCTTCACCACCAACAATTAAGTGCAATTTTTGGTTTGACTAATTTACGAATGCTCACAAAAGCAAACATAGAGTAACGAAAAAAAATCCGATTATTCAAGCTTATACTAGAAAATAACAAGTCTTGTAAGTGTAAATATCATATTTAAAGTGTACACAATTATTTAGATATCACTACGCCGATATAGCACTGCACCGCGCAATTACCCTTTGTAAATTGTAACCCTTTTTTCCCTCTCGGCAGAGATGTAAACATCCACTCGCCCGCTAGCATAAGCGAGTGGAATGAAGGATCGGCTAGTACGAAATTCTAGGCGCTAGTCCATAGATATTCGTTCATGTCCTTATTCATAAAGATAGTATGCATTGCTAAGCCTTTTCTTTCTCTTTCTCTCAGTCCATCTATTCCTTTTTGGATAGGTGCTTTCGACAAGGTCCGCGTCTAAAGAAACAAATTTCATCAAATGATTTGAGCGCTTTAAATCACTTGTTTATAAAGCGTTTAGAATACTTTGATTATAATAGGCAGAACGAATAACGAATAAATCTTGCAAGAAATCGATCATTTCTTTCGGCCAAAATCAGGTAAATGACCCGCGGATATTGTTTGTTACAACATAACTGATTCATCCTTTTATTATAAATTTGTATTACACAGTTCAAAATTAGATTTTGACAGTTTGTTCGTTATGATTTTGACGCGATTATTTCGTTCATAGATTTGATTACTAACAGATGACTAAGTTGATGATGGAAAGAACATTAACAAGTTAAGTTAAGCTAAAACATGCACAGGCAGGCGAGTGTTTCATTAGGATAAGTGCAACACTCAATTCCCAATCCTGCTTGCCCTTTAACAAATCACAACCCGCCCCACAATATAAAAACTCTGCAGCAGACGAATTAAAAAAAATCTGAGCAAAGATACAGAAAATCACATTTATTGGAAGTGTAATCATTGAATATAGTTGAAAACATTGTTGCAAAAGGAGAAAGCTTGTTATGAGCAATTTCTTCTTCTGCATCAATGTTTTCAAAAGTCGTCGGCTGCAATTACGTATGCAAGTGGGAAAGGTTTAAATAAGAAACACTTTTTCAAATGATAGTCAGTTGGCTATTCTAGTATATAATGTCCGTCTTAAATAATAATGACAAAACTTTCAAAAAACAAGAAAAATATTTTTTACAATTTAATTGAAAACATATTTAATCAAAGTTGGGAAAGTTGTCCCTTTCCGTGCTTTTTTTATGAGAGTTCAAATCACAAGCAAAACTTATGGGACAGAGTTGACAAATAACACATTGACACAATTTCAGATTTAGGCTTTGTTTCTGTCAAACTGCTGAAGAAGACAACACTGAGACACACATTTTGATTAAAAGTTTATTTAAAAAAAGGAATAATTTGATTTATGATAAACAACATTACAATGATGGTGTAGAAAATACATGTCAACAATACATTTTTCAATTTGTACATTCATTGCACAGACCAAATCTTAGCAAGTTTGAAATTATGGACCTCTCAGCACATTTTTTTCTCAATTCATTACTTCTTGGCAGGATTTTACTGCTAAAATTGATGATTTTTTTTAATTTTTGGCCGGATTGCTCTAGCAATTCTGGTCTATAGATTGGCGATGTCTGTCTCTCCGGCTGTCTGTTCGTCAACATTTTGGTTAAAGTTTCAGGTTGAGGCAAAATCTCAGCACTGGAAAGGGTTACACACTTGAAACTTTGCCTGAAGGTAACCAGTAACAAGTTCTATTGATTTATATGGTTACTTTCATATATGCACTTCTGTATCTCTTCTTAAACGATCGCAATTCTACCTTCAGTACTTTCAGTACTTTGATTTAAACTAAATAAACACAATTGACTGCCAACTTAACCATTTAGTTTGTAAATTTTGCATTGTTCTACAAGGTCAAGATTAAGTAGTCAACTAATACAGACTTGTTGTTTTTCTATTTATTATATTTGGGATTTTACAACAGTATTTCAGTTAACCAAGGCGACATAACATTCCTCCGTGAATCAAGGGTAACACACCGTAGACTAGGACCTGATCCTTTTCCAAGGGCAGTTTACCATTACCACCACACCGGGAGTGGCGATCTACCAAGAGACTCCAAATAGTATTCACTTGGTCGTCTTTACATAGAAAACAAACCTTAGCGAAAGTGTTTACATGTGTGTACAATGACCTTCTATGGTATCCATGGCAACATTTTGTTACAGGCGTTTCTTGACCTTTTTAGACACATTTACGACCAGTGTAAAGCAAGATCGGACTGTGTGGATGTGAGTTGTCTGGTCTGGATCTACACTGGACAAAAACAATCCTAAAGTGGGGTTTTCTCAGAGCGTTGCTCAATTATATAGAATAATGTAGATGGATCAGCATATTTACTTCATATATTCTACGAGAACCAGCCAAGATGCGCATCCACACTATGTTATATAAATAAGCACTGTACGTAAAAGGTTTATTAAATGCTTCTGTGAGCTTATTAATAAACGGTGCCGATCTAGATATGAAATAACGGATGCAAAGTGTGATCTGAATATACACTTCTGACAAATGATTTACGGTTGGGTTCTCTGTAGCATCAATCATATACACTGGAAACAGTCCAATTATTTATACTTTACAATCAAACATATTTACAGTTTTCTACTTGCTAAACACGTGTCAAATAGAAAAGACGAAGTTTACTTAGAGATAAAAAACCGGGACTGACGCCGATCTATCACATCGTTGACACTTAGAATAGACTGGTATCAGTCCGACGATTCTTTAAAAAGCAAAGACGATCAATATGGTTAATATATTTTTCCTGTGTGATTGAACTAGAGACTGGTTCCATCACTTTACATACCACATTAACCCTTCTCATCATATCGACATAGTGCCAACGTCGTCTGCAGCAGATGTGTTGCACATGACCCGCAAGATATACGAGAGAAACGGTTAAAACGTTTTCATTTTTGTTAGAACCGTTGTAGAGTTATGAAATTTGAAACAGTTTTGTTTTTGCACTCTACTTTTATTAAAGATACATTCAGAAAATGTTTATCTTGTCGTTTGTGTAATAAATGTGTTTCTCCTTCAAGCGGTACATAAAATATAATCTACAACAATCAAGACATTTCTCTTAACTCAAAAAAGTAAGGATTGTTGTCGTGACTCTCTTATTTGGCTAATTTTATCAACAAATAATTGAAACTTATAGTTCTTCACAATGATATAATACATGATATTATTTAGAAGAAAAAAATGAATGATGCAATGTCTTACAGTATTTACAACTCTACACGTATAATAATTGAAAAATATATCACAATTTCCCGACTTATATCTAATAACATGATACATATACAGAAAATAATGAATAGCCTTTCATATTTGACTAGGACTACTACATTCGAAATTGAATGAAAATCCGTATAGTGTGTGTGAGTAGCCTGTAGGAAATAAAATAGATTCATAAACAGATATGTAGTAGATCATTAGATTTATTTGCTACTGAAGTCACCTAATTAGTAAATGTAAGTGTACACGGTCACCTATTTACTATTGAAGTGACCTAATTAGTATATATGTAAGTGTGCACGATCACCTATTAACTATTGCAGTGACATACTTAGTAAATGTAAGAGTACTCGGTCACTTTTTTACTACTGATGTGACCTAAGTAGTATAGTTAAGTGTACTCGGTCACTTATTGAATACTTAAGTGATAATCAGTATAATATAAAAGTACACGGTCACTTATTTATCATTACATATGGTGTAAATTGAATGTAAGTATTACGATTAAGCCACCCTTTGTCTGCAAACAAGTAACCCTCTATCGACCGACATCTACAATTAAATTAGTGTATCTGAATGACAAGTACTTTGAATAAACATTTGTTTTGTTTTTATATTTACTTGAACGTCCGTATATTCTATTTACTTGATGGTAAAGGCCATGAGTGCGGCTGGTGTTCCACCTTGTCCGATAACCAGAGTATTATCGCTGGGTCTGTAAGCCAAACACTGAGGATTGTACATGCCGTCATTTTTAGAAAGAAGAATCCTATGTTTAGTACCATTACTCGTTACCACGTGTATGTTGTGTACACCGAATATAGTAAATATACCTGCTCCACACACCATGAAGTTATCATACGAGTCAAACAACAACCCACGGCTACAGGACCTTTGACTGTCAGAAAACGTGTACAGTGTATAACGGGTGTTATCTATACACAATACATCATTATTATTTGTACTTATAAGGATTCTATCCCCGGAATTGTTCACGGCCAAGTAGTTAGGATATCCCTGACTAACGATAAAGGTGTTTACTGTAACACCATCCATCGTCAGCACCTTTACCATTCCTCCTTTTCCATTGTTCTCATGACAACTGACATATAGTTTATCGTTTTTACAGTCAATTCCCCAACCTTTCATTCCGATAGAAATTGATTTACCCTTCTCAATTCCCCAACCTTTCATTCCGATAGAAATTGATTTACCCTTCTCAATTCCATTAGACACAGTTAAGAATTGAAGACTGTTTGAATCTGGTTTAGTCACAACAACCTCGATCTTAGACACAACTGCCACATCCCAGACACGGGTATCAATCTTCAATTCGTTCTTCAGTTTGAAGTCCAATGTAAAGACTTTGACGTTATTGTTATCGTCACAAATGACGAATTTACCGTCTGGCATAAAGACACACCCTGTGACAATATGTGTAACATCAATGGCTACCTTGTTTATAGTAGAGGATATATCCGGGAAGGAAAGCTGATGTTCTCGTCTTTCAACGGTCTTAGGTTTACTGATCTGTTTCTCTTTAACTTCTAGACTGCCCATTGTGGTTATTTCTGACATTAGGGTCACAAGTTTGTCACACAGCTGGAACTCTAACGTAACCGGCTTTACCTGTTTCAGTATTTCGTCTTTCATTTCTATCGCGTCTTCAATGTTTCCCTTCTCTTTCATCATTAGTACGAATGCCGCAGCATCAATTTCGTGTCCGAGGGTTTCAAATGAGCTCAAAATTCGTTCCATCTGTTCGCTCGTGTCAATCACTGCTTTTTTATCACTTTCCATCTCAGCAATAAGTTGATGTTTAGCGTTCGTTATCTTTTCTTCCATATCATTTGCAAGTCTTTCTGCGAAAGCGATGATTTGTTGTTTGATTTTCCTTACTTCTTCAATACATTTTATGGATTGATTCTCTATCAATTGTTTATCCTCTTCTCTGGAATGTTCAATTTCTTTGCTCTCTGATAATAAAGTCTTCAGTTTCTCAATACATTGAAACACATCGTTCTTTTTGTTTGCATCTTTTGAAATTAGCTTTATGTCCTGGGTGTTACATTTCCTGTGTTTCGTTGTGTTACAGACATTGCATACGGCTATTGAATGGTTGACACAGAACAGTGCAAGAGTCTCTCTGCGGTGGATGTCGCATACCATAATTGAAGAAATCAAAGCCTTCTGTTTTAGCGACAATCTGTGTGACTCTTCGAATGGCTTAAGCTCGTGATCACGTAATACTTTGGATCTGCGATGGACTATTTCACACGAATTACATAAATATTCTGTACAAACCAGACAGTACGTTCCTGCCTGTGTATTGACACCCCGAAATGAGCAAGGGTCGCACATCTTTGTTGGATCTTCATCGGACAGGTTTGTTGGATATGCATCTGCCATTTTGTTCGACCTGCCATAAAATATACATGATTTACGGTTAATATAGCAGTATAAAAAGAAAAATGAGAAATAATAAGATATTTAATTTTAACGACAGACCAACACCAATCACAAATAAAATCATGAGGAAAACGGTAAAATTAACTGTTTTGAAAATAAAATAATGACCCCCCCCCCCCCCCTTTACGCACACGGTCTTATATCAAGGTGTCTCTCTAATCCATCTAGAACTGAGAAGGGTCTACACAAAAACAGATTATGTGTAAAAATAGTAACCCTTCATCCACTCACTAATCAATAGTAACCTGATCCTGACATTCCTGCTATTTGATATGATTGTACACGTGTTTCACCAAAGTAACAAAATACTGGTTTTCTAACCATGTATATTTCATTAAGCAAATCAATACTAAAACATGAAGACTCTTTATATTCATTGAACTGTTGCTTCAACGTGACTGTTAGGTCAGAAATCAATCTATACTTATATATAAAATGACATTGTAACTAATTCAACTTGTGACAGTTCAGCATGAAGGAGATATACATTCACATCATGATGCTGTATATCTTAACACAATGGTCAGAATCAGGTTAATACTATCAAAATATACCCGATTTACATAAAAGATAAAATTAAATAACTATTGCATTATCAAAAGCATTATCTTTAATATAAAACATCAATGTATTATACTAAAAGTGGTAATACTGAGGAGTACACATGCTCCTCTTCCCATTTTGTTTGATCAATTTTGTTTCACGCTTGGTTGGTCC
The DNA here is from genome assembly GCA_031761405.1 of Serripes groenlandicus. NCBI lineage: Eukaryota > Metazoa > Mollusca > Bivalvia > Cardiida > Cardiidae > Serripes > Serripes groenlandicus. The sequence continues at coordinate 32,550,789 of JASEVX010000013.1, read as the reverse complement.
CCGCCGTTTATTTTCATGTTTTGATAATGCAAGCAAAGACGAATATTATTTATACTATCGTTAATTGAAACAACTCAAGAAATACACAAGGCCAATAAGATATAAACAATTGTTACAATAGTTTTGAGAAACATGTGTACAAGAGTATCGGTGAAGGGTAATGTATGTGTACAAACAAGAGTCATACTTGAATATTCTGAGACTGAGTGAATGAAGAATGTATTCATACTAGAGAATGGCAGACATAGACAGACAGACAGAGAAAGAGAGAGGGGGAGAGAGAAACAGATACAGAGAAAGCGGGGATGGAAGAGAGACAGAGAAGGACAGAGGAATAGAGAGAAGGAATATAGAGATAGAACAGTAAGGGGAGAATGAAAGAAAGAGAGAGGGAGAGAGATAAGAATGTTCGAGAGGGAGAGAGAGAGAGATACCGACAGGCAGACAGCCATACATAATACATATCTACTTTTCTTACCTTGATAGATAACACAACGACTTTCCTCTGTTTACCTTTGGCCTAAATCTTGTCTTTTGGTATATCTAAAAATAGATGTCTTAATGTTAGATCAGTTGAAACTGTAATAGTTATTATACGTATGGATAGCTTTTTTACTATCAATTATATTGCACGATATCTCTGCACGATATCTCTGTAAGATAGAGAGAGAGAGAGAGAGAGAGAGAGAGAGAGAGAGAGGAGAGAGGAGAGAGAGAGAGAGAGAGAGAGAGGAGGAGAGAGAGAGAGAGAGAGAGAGAGAGAGAAGAGAGAGAGAGAGAGAGAGAGAGAGAGAGAGAGAGAAGAGAGAGAGAGCTAGAGACAGAAATATTCATACTAGAGAAAGAGTGAAATATTTCTATAAACAGACATACAAAAGAGTGAGAGAGAAACACACTCACAGCGGCAGAGACATAAAGACAGAGAGATATAGATAAAGAGCGGGGATGGAAGAAGAGAGAAAGAGATAGAGAGAGGGGAGAGAGAGAGAGAAAGAGAGAGAGAGAGAGAGAGAGAGAGAGAATGAGAGAAAGAGAGAGAGAGAGAAAGAAAAAAATAAGAGAGAGATAGAGCAGTAGGGCAGAATGAAAACAAGAGCGCCAAATGTCACAAATACGCCCGTCCTGTTTGAGAACCCTGTTTACCTTGGCCTAAATTGTGTCTTTTGGTATACATGCATATCTAAAAATATATGTCTTAATGTTAGAGTCGACCTCCCGGTAGCTCTGTCAGTAACGGACGTGGCCTGTCAATCCAGGGGTTGTGAGTTCGAATCCCCGCTCGGCCAACTTTCTTTCCGACGTTTGACAAAAGTCAATGCGACATGCGTCTCATTCGTCTTCCACCAATGAGCTAAGTCTATGTGGAAAGCCAGTTGCTTGGAAGATTGTTGTGTTGCGTACTGGTGTGAGAAACACATGAGTAGGTGAACTGGCCGCCGTGATATGACTGAGACTGAGATATTGTTAAAAACGGCGTTAAACCACAATCAATCAATCAATCTTAATGTTA
>JASEVX010000013.1:32289034-32549079 GCA_031761405.1 Serripes groenlandicus | reverse complement strand
TTATCTGTCTTAGCTAAAGATGGATATGATTGAACGTATTGTTATTGAATAGACTTGAAATGTTTTCAAAATTCTGCTGCAGATGCATCAGAAACGTCTGAATATCGGAAAGGGTTGATTGATATTAGTATAACACCGTTTCCATCATTTTGTCGCAAAGGTATTATGTGTCGTCTGCATCAGGTAAGGGATGTTTGCATCAGGTAAAATGTAAATATGCGACGGGTGATCATCGATGTGATTTATGTCCTATATAGCACAAACCCTTGCTCCAAAGAAGTCGCAATTAAAAGAAACTGCAGCAGATGTATTTTTAAACAGTTGAAATCCAAAAAATACTCAAAATCAACCATTTCTTCCACAATCAAATAAACTGATAATATTCAGTTAGGCCTCAGACGTCGATTATAATATACAATAGCCGCGTTTAGCGATTGAGGAGTAAGTGACACTCCTCTGCCACAATTAAACTGGCAATATTCAGTTAGATATCGACGTTGATCATAAAAATACAAGTGCCGTGTTTAGTGAGTGAGGTGTTAGTGACACTCCTCTTCCAACAATTAAACTGGAAATATTCAGTTAGACCTCTGACGCCGATCATACATATACAAGACGCGTTTAGCGATAGGAGGTGTTAGTGACACTCCTCTCCTACAACTAAACTGGTATTATTCAGTTAGACGTCTGACGCCGATCATACATATACATTAGCAACTTGACCGATCTTACAGACGTTTAGCGATATGGAGGTGTTAGTGACACTCCTCTTCAACAATTAAACTGGTATTATTCAGTTAGACGTCTGACCCGATCATACATATACAAGAGACGCGTTTAGCGATATGGAGGTGTTAGTGACACTCCTCTTCCAACAATAAACTGGTATTATTCAGTTAGCGTCTGACGCCGATCATACATATACAAGAGACGCGTTTAGCGATATGGAGGTGTTAGTGACTCTCCTCTTCCAACAATTAAACTGTATTATCAGTTAGACGTCTGACGCCGATCATACATATACAAGAGACGCGTTTAGCGATATGGAGTTGTTAGTGACACTCCTCTTCCAACAATTAAACTGGTATTATTCAGTTAGGACGTCTGACGCCGATCATACATATACAAGAGACAGCGTTTAGCGATATGAGTTGTTATGACTCTCCTCTTCCAACAATTAAACTGTGTATTATTCAGTTAGACGTCTGACGCCGATCATACATATACAAGAGACGCGTTTAGCGATATGGAGGTGTTCGTGACACTCCTCTTCCAACAATTAAACTGGTATTATTAGTAGACGTCTGACCCGATCATACATATACAAGAGACGCGTTTAGCGATATGGAGGTGTAGTGACTCTCCTCTTCCAACAATTAAACTGGTATTATTCAGTTAGACGTCTGACGCCGATCATACATATACAGAGACGCGTTTAGCGATATGGAGGTGTTAGTGACCTCCTCTTCCAACAATTAAACTGGTATTATTCAGTTAGACGTCTGACGCCGATCATACATATACAAGAGACGCGTTTAGCGATAAGATTGTTAGTGACACTCCTCTTCCAACAATTAAACTGGTATTATTCAGTTAGACGTCTGAATCCGATCATACATATACAAGAGACGCGTTTAGCGATATGGAGGTGTTAGTGACACTCCTCTTCCAACAATTAAACTGGTATTATTCAGTTAGACGTCTGACGCCGATCATACATATACAAGAGACGCGTTTAGCGATATGGAGGTTGTTAGTGACACTCCTCTTCCAACAATTGAACTGGTATTATTCAGTTAGACGTCTGAATCCGATCATACATATACAAGAGACGCGTTTAGCGATATGGAGGTGTTCGTGACACTCCTCTTCCAACAATTAAACTGGTATTATTCAGTTAGACGTCTGACGCCGATCATACATATACAAGAGACGCGTTTAGCGATATGGAGGTGTTAGTGACACTCCTCTTCCAACAATTAAACTGGTATTATTCAGTTAGACGTCTGACGTCGATCATACATATACAAGAGACGCGTTTAGCGATATGGAGGTGTTAGTGACACTCCTCTTCCAACAATTAAACTGGTATTATTCAGTTAGACGTCTGACGCCGATCATACATATACAAGAGACGCGTTTAGCGATATGGAGGTGTTAGTGACACTCCTCTTCCAACAATTAAACTGGTATTATTCAGTTAGACGTCTGACGCCGATCATACATATACAAGAGACGCGTTTAGCGATATGGAGGTGTTAGTGACTCTCCTCTTCCAACAATTAAACTGGTATTATTCAGTTAGACGTCTGACGCCGATCATACATATACAAGAGACGCGTTTAGCGATATGGAGATTGTTAGTGACACTCCTCTTCCAACAATTAAACTGGTATTATTCAGTTAGACGTCTGAATCCGATCATACATATACAAGAGACGCGTTTAGCGATATGGAGGTGTTAGTGACACTCCTCTTCCAACAATTAAACTGGTATTATTCAGTTAGACGTCTGACGCCGATCATACATATACAAGAGACGCGTTTAGCGATATGGAGGTTGTTAGTGACACTCCTCTTCCAACAATTGAACTGGTATTATTCAGTTAGACGTCTGAATCCGATCATACATATACAAGAGACGCGTTTAGCGATATGGAGGTGTTCGTGACACTCCTCTTCCAACAATTAAACTGGTATTATTCAGTTAGACGTCTGACGCCGATCATACATATACAAGAGACGCGTTTAGCGATATGGAGGTGTTAGTGACACTCCTCTTCCAACAATTAAACTGGTATTATTCAGTTAGACGTCTGACGTCGATCATACATATACAAGAGACGCGTTTAGCGATATGGAGGTGTTAGTGACACTCCTCTTCCAACAATTAAACTGGTATTATTCAGTTAGACGTCTGACGCCGATCATACATATACAAGAGACGCGTTTAGCGATATGGAGGTGTTAGTGACACTCCTCTTCCAACAATTAAACTGGTATTATTCAGTTAGACGTCTGACGCCGATCATACATATACAAGAGACGCGTTTAGCGATATGGAGGTGTTAGTGACACTCCTCTTCCAACAATTAAACTGGTATTATTCAGTTAGACGTCTGAATCCGATCATACATATACAAGAGACGCGTTTAGCGATATGGAGGTGTTAGTGACACTCCTCTTCCAACAATTAAACTGGTATTATTCAGTTAGACGTCTGACGCCGATCATACATATACAAGAGACGCGTTTAGCGATATGGAGGTGTTCGTGACACTCCTCTTCCAACAATTAAACTGGTATTATTCAGTTAGACGTCTGACGCCGATCATACATATACAAGAGACGCGTTTATAAATATGGAGGTGTTAGTGACACTCCTCTTCCAACAATTAAACTGGTATTATTCAGTTAGACGTCTGACGCCGATCATACATATACAAGAGACGCATTTAGCGATATGGAGGTGTTAGTGACACTCCTCTTCCAACAATTAAACTGGTATTATTGAGTTAGACGTCTGACGCCGATCATACATATACAAGAGACGCGTTTAGCGATATGGAGGTGTTAGTGACACTCCTCTTCCAACAATTAAACTGGTATTATTCAGTTAGACGTCTGACGCCGATCATACATATACAAGAGACGCGTTTAGCGATATGGAGGTGTTAGTGACACTCCTCTTCCAACAATTAAACTGGTATTATTCAGTTAGACGTCTGACGCCGATCATACATATACAAGAGACGCGTTTAGAAATATGGAAGTGTTAGTGACACTCCTCTTCCAACAATTAAACTGGTATTATTCAGTTAGACGTCTGACGCCGATCATACATATACAAGAGACGCGTTTAGCGATATGGGGGTATTAGTGACACTTCGCTCCCACAATTAAACTGGTAATATTCAGTTAGATCTCTGACGTCGATCATATAAATACAAGAGCCGCGTTCAGTGATTTGAGGAGTAAGTGACACTCCGCTCTCACAATTAAACTGGTAATATATTATGTTAGATCTCTGACGTAGATCATAGATATACAAGAGCGGCTTTTAGCGGTTTGAGGTGTTAGTGACACTTCGCTCTCACAATTAAACAAGAGCCATGTTTAATGATTTGAGGTGTTAGTGACACTCCTCTCCAATAAATAAACTGGTAATATTTAGTTAGACCTCTGACGTCGATCATATATATACAATAGCCGCGTTTAGCGATATCTGGGTGTGAGTGACACACCGCTACCACAAGTAAACTGGTATTATTCAGTTAGACCTCTGACGTCGATCATACATATACAAGAGCCGTGTTTAGTGATTTGAGTAGTTAGTGACTCTCCATCTCCCCACAATTAAACTAGTAATATTCAGTTAAATCTCTGACGCCGATCATAGATATACAAGAGCCGCGTACAGAGATTTGAGGTGTAACTGACACTTCGCTCTCACAACAATAAAGGTAATATTCAGTTAGACCTCATATATATACAAGATCCGCGTTTTGCGATTTGAAGTGTTACTGACACTTCGCTCTCACAACATTAAAGGTAATATACAGTTAGATCTCTGACGCCGATCATAGATATACAAGAGTCGTGTTTAGCGATTTGAGGTGTAAGTGACACTCCTCTCCCCACAATTAAAAGGTAATATTCAGTTAGACATCTGACACTCCGCTACCGCAATTAAACGCTCTTATTCAAACAGCTGCGCTTAGCGATATGGGGCTGTTAGTGACACTCCTCTCCCACACTTAACTTGTCATTATTCAGTTAGATCTCTGACGTCGATCACATATATAAAAGAGCCACGCTTAGCGGTATGGGGGTGTTAGTGACACTCCTCTCCCACACTTAACTTGTCATTATTCAGTTAGATCTCTGACGTCGATCACATATATAAAAGAGCCACGCTTAGCGATATGGGGCTGTTAGTGACACTCCTCTCCCACACTTAACTTGTCATTATTCAGTTAGATCTCTGACGTCGATCATATATATAAAAGAGCCACGCTTAGCGATATGGGGGTGTTAGTGACACTCCTCTCCCACACTTAACTTGTCATTATTCAGTTAGATCTCTGACGTCGATCACATATATAAAAGAGCCACGCTTAGCGATATGGGGGTGTTAGTGACACTCCTCTCCCACACTTAACTTGTCATTATTCAGTTAGATCTCTGACGTCGATCATATATATAAAAGAGCCACGCTTAGCGATATGGGGGTGTAAGTGACACTCCTCTCCCACACTTAACTTGTCATTATTCAGTTAGATCTCTGACGTCGATCACATATATAAAAGAGCCACGCTTAGCGATATGGGGGTGTTAGTGACACTCCTCTCCCACACTTAACTTGTCATTATTTAGTTAGATCTCTGACGTCGATCACATATATAAAAGAGCCACGCTTAGCGATATGGGGGTGTTAGTGACACTCCTCTCCCACACTTAACTTGTCATTATTCAGTTAGATCTCTGACGTCGATCATATATATAAAAGAGCCACGCTTAGCGATATGGGGGTGTTAGTGACACTCCTCTCCCACACTTAACTTGTCATTATTCAGTTAGATCTCTGACGTCGATCATATATATAAAAGAGCCACGCTTAGCGATATGGGGGTGTTAGTGACACTCCTCTCCCACACTTAACTTGTCATTATTCAGTTAGATCTCTGACGTCGATCACATATATAAAAGAGCCACGCTTAGCGATATGGGGCTGTTAGTGACACTCCTCTCCCACACTTAACTTGTCATTATTCAGTTAGATCTCTGACGTCGATCACATATATAAAAGAGCCACGCTTAGCGATATGGGGGTGTTAGTGACACTCCTCTCCCACACTTAACTTGTCATTATTCAGTTAGATCTCTGACGTCGATCATATATATAAAAGAGCCACGCTTAGCGATATGGGGGTGTAAGTGACACTCCTCTCCCACACTTAACTTGTCATTATTCAGTTAGATCTCTGACGTCGATCACATATATAAAAGAGCCACGCTTAGCGATATGGGGGTGTTAGTGACACTCCTCTCCCACACTTAACTTGTCATTATTTAGTTAGATCTCTGACGTCGATCACATATATAAAAGAGCCACGCTTAGCGATATGGGGGTGTTAGTGACACTCCTCTCCCACACTTAACTTGTCATTATTCAGTTAGATCTCTGACGTCGATCATATATATAAAAGAGCCACGCTTAGCGATATGGGGGTGTTAGTGACACTCCTCTCCCACACTTAACTTGTCATTATTCAGTTAGATCTCTGACGTCGATCACATATATAAAAGAGCCACGCTTAGCGATATGGGGGTGTTAGTGACACTCCTCTCCCACACTTAACTTGTCATTATTCAGTTAGATCTCTGACGTCGATCATATATATAAAAGAGCCACGCTTAGCGATATGGGGGTGTAAGTGACACTCCTCTCCCACACTTAACTTGTCATTATTTAGTTAGATCTCTGACGTCGATCACATATATAAAAGAGCCACGCTTAGCGATATGGGGGTGTTAGTGACACTCCTCTCCCACACTTAACTTGTCATTATTCAGTTAGATCTCTGACGTCGATCAATATATATAAAAGAGCCACGCTTAGCGATATGGGAAGGTGTTAGTGACACTCCTCTCCCACACTTAACTTGTTATTATTCAGTTAGATCTCTGACGTCGATCATATATATAAAAGAGCCACGCTTAGCGATATGGGGGTGTTAGTGACACTCCTCTCCCACACTTAACTTGTCATTATTCAGTTAGATCTCTGACGTCGATCACATATATAAAAGAGCCACGCTTAGCGATATGGGGGTGTTAGTGACACTCCTCTCCCACACTTAACTTGTCATTATTCAGTTAGATCTCTGACGTCGATCATATATATAAAAGAGCCACGCTTAGCGATATGGGGGTGTAAGTGACACTCCTCTCCCACACTTAACTTGTCATTATTTAGTTAGATCTCTGACGTCGATCACATATATAAAAGAGCCACGCTTAGCGATATGGGGGTGGGTGTTAGTGACACTCCTCTCCCACACTTAACTTGTCATTATTCAGTTAGATCTCTGACGTCGATCATATATATAAAAGAGCCACGCTTAGCGATATGGGGGTGTTAGTGACACTCCTCTCCCACACTTAACTTGTCATTATTCAGTTAGATCTCTGACGTCGATCATATATATAAAAGAGCCACGCTTAGCGATATGGGGGTGTTAGTGACACTCCTCTCCCACACTTAACTTGTCATTATTTAGTTAGATCTCTGACGTCGATCACATATATAAAAGAGCCACGCTTAGCGATATGGGGGTGTTAGTGACACTCCTCTCCCACACTTAACTTGTCATTATTCAGTTAGATCTCTGACGTCGATCACATATATAAAAGAGCCACGCTTAGCGATATGGGGGTGTAAGTGACACTCCTCTCCCACACTTAACTTGTCATTATTCAGTTAGATCTCTGACGTCGATCATATATATAAAAGAGCCACGCTTAGCGATATGGGGCTGTTAGTGACACTCCTCTCCCACACTTAACTTGTCATTATTTAGTTAGATCTCTGACGTCGATCATATATATAAAAGAGCCACGCTTAGCGATATGGGGGTGTAAGTGACACTCCTCTCCCACACTTAACTTGTCATTATTTAGTTAGATCTCTGACGTCGATCACATATATAAAAGAGCCACGCTTAGCGATATGGGGGTGTAAGTGACACTCCTCTCCCACACTTAACTTGTCATTATTTAGTTAGATCTCTGACGTCGATCATATATATAAAAGAGCCACGCTTAGCGATATGGGGGTGTAAGTGACACTCCTCTCCCACACTTAACTTGTCATTATTTAGTTAGATCTCTGACGTCGATCACATATATAAAAGAGCCACGCTTAGCGATATGGGGGTGTAAGTGACACTCCTCTCCCACACTTAACTTGTCATTATTTAGTTAGATCTCTGACGTCGATCATAGATATAAAAGAGCCACGCTTAGCGATATGGGGCTGTTAGTGACACTCCTCTCCCACACTTAACTTGTCATTATTTAGTTAGATCTCTGACGTCGATCACATATATAAAAGAGCCACGCTTAGCGATATGGGGGTGTAAGTGACACTCCTCTCCCACACTTAACTTGTCATTATTCAGTTAGATCTCTGACGTCGATCATATATATAAAAGAGCCACGCTTAGCGATATGGGGGTGTTAGTGACACTCCTCTCCCACACTTAACTTGTCATTATTCAGTTAGATCTCTGACGTCGATCATAGATATAAAAGAGCCACGCTTAGCGATATGGGGCTGTTAGTGACACTCCTCTCCCACACTTAACTTGTCATTATTCAGTTAGATCTCTGACGTCGATCACATATATAAAAGAGCCACGCTTAGCGATATGGGGGTGTTAGTGACACTCCTCTCCCACACTTAACTTGTCATTATTTAGTTAGATCTCTGACGTCGATCACATATATAAAAGAGCCACGCTTAGCGATATGGGGGTGTTAGTGACACTCCTCTCCCACACTTAACTTGTCATTATTCAGTTAGATCTCTGACGTCGATCACATATATAAAAGAGCCACGCTTAGCGATATGGGGGTGTTAGTGACACTCCTCTCCCACACTTAACTTGTCATTATTTAGTTAGATCTCTGACGTCGATCACATATATAAAAGAGCCACGCTTAGCGATATGGGGGTGTTAGTGACACTCCTCTCCCACACTTAACTTGTCATTATTTAGTTAGATCTCTGACGTCGATCACATATATAAAAGAGCCACGCTTAGCGATATGGGGGTGTTAGTGACACTCCTCTCCCACACTTAACTTGTCATTATTCAGTTAGATCTCTGACGTCGATCATATATATAAAAGAGCCACGCTTAGCGATATGGGGGTGTAAGTGACACTCCTCTCCCACACTTAACTTGTCATTATTCAGTTAGATCTCTGACGTCGATCACATATATAAAAGAGCCACGCTTAGCGATATGGGGGTGTTAGTGACACTCCTCTCCCACACTTAACTTGTCATTATTTAGTTAGATCTCTGACGTCGATCACATATATAAAAGAGCCACGCTTAGCGATATGGGGGTGTTAGTGACACTCCTCTCCCACACTTAACTTGTCATTATTCAGTTAGATCTCTGACGTCGATCATATATATAAAAGAGCCACGCTTAGCGATATGGGGGTGTTAGTGACACTCCTCTCCCACACTTAACTTGTCATTATTTAGTTAGATCTCTGACGTCGATCACATATATAAAAGAGCCACGCTTAGCGGTATGGGGGTGTTAGTGACACTCCTCTCCCACACTTAACTTGTCATTATTTAGTTAGATCTCTGACGTCGATCACATATATAAAAGAGCCACGCTTAGCGGTATGGGGGTGTTAGTGACACTCCTCTCCCACACTTAACTTGTCATTATTCAGTTAGATCTCTGACGTCGATCATATATATAAAAGAGCCACGCTTAGCGATATGGGGGTGTAAGTGACACTCCTCTCCCACACTTAACTTGTCATTATTTAGTTAGATCTCTGACGTCGATCACATATATAAAAGAGCCACGCTTAGCGATATGGGGGTGTTAGTGACACTCCTCTCCCACACTTAACTTGTCATTATTTAGTTAGATCTCTGACGTCGATCACATATATAAAAGAGCCACGCTTAGCGGTATGGGGGTGTTAGTGACACTCCTCTCCCACACTTAACTTGTCATTATTCAGTTAGATCTCTGACGTCGATCACATATATAAAAGAGCCACGCTTAGCGATATGGGGGTGTTAGTGACACTCCTCTCCCACACTTAACTTGTCATTATTCAGTTAGATCTCTGACGTCGATCATATATATAAAAGAGCCACGCTTAGCGATATGGGGGTGTTAGTGACACTCCTCTCCCACACTTAACTTGTCATTATTCAGTTAGATCTCTGACGTCGATCATATATATAAAAGAGCCACGCTTAGCGGTATGGGGGTGTTAGTGACACTCCTCTCCCACACTTAACTTGTCATTATTCAGTTAGATCTCTGACGTCGATCATATATATAAAAGAGCCACGCTTAGCGATATGGGGGTGTTAGTGACACTCCTCTCCCACACTTAACTTGTCATTATTTAGTTAGATCTCTGACGTCGATCACATATATAAAAGAGCCACGCTTAGCGGTATGGGGGTGTTAGTGACACTCCTCTCCCACACTTAACTTGTCATTATTCAGTTAGATCTCTGACGTCGATCACATATATAAAAGAGCCACGCTTAGCGATATGGGGGTGTTAGTGACACTCCTCTCCCACACTTAACTTGTCATTATTCAGTTAGATCTCGGACGTCGATCACATATATAAAAGAGCCACGCTTAGCGATATGGGGGTGTTAGTGACACTCCTCTCCCACACTTAACTTGTCATTATTCAGTTAGATCTCTGACGTCGATCACATATATAAAAGAGCCACGCTTAGCGGTATGGGGGTGTTAGTGACACTCCTCTCCCACACTTAACTTGTCATTATTTAGTTAGATCTCTGACGTCGATCACATATATAAAAGAGCCACGCTTAGCGATATGGGGGTGTTAGTGACACTCCTCTCCCACACTTAACTTGTCATTATTCAGTTAGATCTCTGACGTCGATCATATATATAAAAGAGCCACGCTTAGCGGTATGGGGGTGTTAGTGACACTCCTCTCCCACACTTAACTTGTCATTATTCAGTTAGATCTCTGACGTCGATCACATATATAAAAGAGCCACGCTTAGCGATATGGGGGTATTAGTGACACTCCTCTCCCACACTTAACTTGTCATTATTTAGTTAGATCTCTGACGTCGATCACATATATAAAAGAGCCACGCTTAGCGATATGGGGGTGTTAGTGACACTCCTCTCCCACACTTAACTTGTCATTATTCAGTTAGATCTCTGACGTCGATCACATATATAAAAGAGCCACGCTTAGCGATATGGGGGTGTTAGTGACACTCCTCTCCCACACTTAACTTGTCATTATTCAGTTAGATCTCTGACGTCGATCACATATATAAAAGAGCCACGCTTAGCGGTATGGGGGTGTTAGTGACACTCCTCTCCCACACTTAACTTGTCATTATTTAGTTAGATCTCTGACGTCGATCACATATATAAAAGAGCCACGCTTAGCGATATGGGGGTGTTAGTGACACTCCTCTCCCACACTTAACTTGTCATTATTCAGTTAGATCTCTGACGTCGATCATATATATAAAAGAGCCACGCTTAGCGGTATGGGGGTGTTAGTGACACTCCTCTCCCACACTTAACTTGTCATTATTCAGTTAGATCTCTGACGTCGATCATATATATAAAAGAGCCACGCTTAGCGATATGGGGGTGTAAGTGACACTCCTCTCCCACACTTAACTTGTCATTATTTAGTTAGATCTCTGACGTCGATCACATATATAAAAGAGCCACGCTTAGCGATATGGGGGTGTAAGTGACACTCCTCTCCCACACTTAACTTGTCATTATTTAGTTAGATCTCTGACGTCGATCACATATATAAAAGAGCCACGCTTAGCGATATGGGGGTGTAAGTGACACTCCTCTCCCCACAATTACACTGGTAATATTCAGTTAGACATCTAACACTCCGCTCTCACAATTAAACTGGTAATATATTCTGTTAGATCTCTGATGTAGATTATAGATATACAAGAGTCGTGTTTAGCGATTAGAGGTGTTAGTGACACTCCTCTCCCCACAATTAAACAGGTAATATTCTGTTAGACATCTGACACTCCGCTACCACAATTAAACGCTCTTATTCAAACAGCTGCGTTTAGCGATATGGGGCTGTTAGTTACACTCCTCTCCGCACAATTAAACTGGTATATACAGTTAGATCTCTGACGTCGATCATATATATAAAAGAGCTGCGTTAATGGGGGTGTTAGTGACACTCCGCTACCACAATTAAACTGGTAATATTCAGTTAGACGTCTGACGCCGATCATATATATAAAAGAGCCGCGTTTATGGGGCTGTTAGTGACCCTCCCGTCCGCACAATTAAACTTGTAATATACAGTTAGATCTCTGACGTAGATCAAAGATTTACAAGAGCCGCGTTTAGCGATTTGAGGTGTTAGTGACACACCTCCACACTTAAACAGGTAATTATCAGTTAGATCTCTGTCGTCGATCACAGATATACAAGAGCCGTGTTTAGTGATTTGAGGTATGAGTGACACCTCGCTCTCACAATAAAAATGTTAGAACTCTAACGTCGATCATAGATATACAAGAGCCGCGTATAACGATTTGAGGTGTTAGTAATACTCCGCAAACTGGTATTTTTCAGTTAGACCTCTGACGTCGATCATAGATATGAAAGAGCCGCACTTTGCGATTTAGATATGGAAAAGAAAAGACCAACTGTAAACAACTGTTCGTCACAGTTTGTCGATACTTGTCACAGATGACGTCGAAGATAGCTTTCGAGTAAACTTAGACATAAAGAGTAGCGCATTTTTGGATTTAAGTCATTGCCTGTTATTAAACCATTAACACATAACCTAATGATACCAAAATTAATTGTAGAAAAACTAATAAATGCTTCGAAGATATACGAAATAATAGTGTGAGAAAACGAGAAATAGTCCGTGATGAGTAACATCTAGATCAAACTATGTGTTGATATTATATTTTATGTCGCGAATGCGTCCAAAATCGAGTATATTGAATATATTAAGTCGACAGGGTTTACATTACCGTACATGGATGACGGAGGCAGTTCTTCGCTACTTAGATATGCACGGCGAGGGTAACTACAGTCATGCCTACAACTATGGAGTCAGTTATCTTTTTAAGATGCATATGTTAATTTAAAAAATTATTGTAGTTATTATTTTACCATTTTAACATAATTCGCGATTTGTTTCTGTGTTTAAACACTCAATGTCTTCACCGATTGGAAACAGGTTTTCTTAACCAATCCAATTGTCCAGAATTGTGTGAAGTCTATATGTCATCCGCGTGTTGCCAAGCAGCCAACTGCTGCATCCGTTCCATTTGACGAAGGCTCTGCTATGTAGGCTTCTCCACTCACCTGTTTAATCTTATTATACAAAGGATTTCCAAATGCAAAGCTGGACAAGGGCTTTTTAATAATTTAATATTGAACACAAGTTAACATGTTTATTAATCCTACAACAGTGCATATTCCATTGAACCACAGGGACTTGCTCCTCTAAAAATAGATATGACCTACTATGCATAGATATTAACAAGGGTGGACACAGATTTCTGAGTCGCCTCGCTTCAACTCATTTTATTCAAAGTATTCGAACAAATATATGAATGTGAAGTAGGTAATCAATCAATAATGCTTTTCTCTATCGAACTATACCAAAATAACGAGTTTTTTTCCTCCCTACGTATGTTTATTGCCTTGAAATATTCGCGATTTCGCCAAAAGGACAACAACCTGGACACAAAACGAAAGTACTTGCGATCGACATTTCGGAATGGTTCGTTTTTTTTCGTTGCGTTAATTGTCAGTGATATTGCGGCAACTGTCAAACCGTCAGACCATTTAAAAAAGACCGTTAAAAGAATTTTCGGAAGGTTCGGATTTTTTCGCTGCGGTAATTGCCCGTACTTTCGTTTTGTGTCCAGGTTGTTGTCCTTTTGGCGAAATTGCGAATATTTCAAGGGAATAAACATACGTAGGGAGGAAAAAACACGTTATTTTGGTATAGTTCGATAGAGAAAAGCATTATTGATTGATTCCCTGCTTCAAATTCATATATTTGTTCGAATACTTTGAATAAAATGAGTTGAAGCGAGGCGACCCAGAAATCTGTGTCCACCCTTGTTAATATCTATGCATAGTAGGTCATATCTATTTTAAGAGGAGCAAGTCCCTGTGATTGAACCATCGTATATTTGGAACATGTTACTGTAAATCTACAGCAGAAAAGTTTTAAAAAACCAAATCGTAAAAGTAGAAATGCTCATTTGGAACAATTCTTCCTTTTGAAACATTTTCTCTCAATTTTATTCAATAATGTTGCATTTATATAGATTTAGTGAATGTGATATCATTGTCGTCTGCTGTAGAGTCACTATAATTTGGTTAACCAGTCGTTTCCTTAAAAGAATACAACACCCTTCGTTCATGGTATACTATGTCCATGCAACATGTGGTACAATATATTGTCTATGGTATAGTCTAAACTAAATAACACATTTGACTGCCAGCTGAACCATTTGGTTTGTAAACATTGCATTTATCTACAAGGTCATGATTAAGAGGTCAACCAATACTGACTTGTTGTTTTTCTATTTATTGTATTTGAGATATTACAACAGTATTTCAGTTAACCAAGGCGACATAACATTCCTCCGTGAATCAAGGGTAACACACCGTGGGCTAGGACGTGTGCCCTTTCCAAGGGCAGTTTACCATTACCATTGCACCGGGAGTGGCGATCAACCAATGGACTCCAAATAGTATTCACTTGGTCGTGACTGATTCCTTATATCAAAATAACTTTACATAGAAAACAAACCTTATCGAAAGTGTTTACATATGTGTACAATGACCTGCTATGGTATCCAGGCGTCACTCAATCCTATCAACTAGTGTGACCCGGCCGGGTAGCTCAATTGGTAGCGTATCTGACTCGTGATCTGGAGGTAACGGGTTCGATACCCGGTTGCGGCGACATTCTTTCGGGTGATGTTTTCCATTGCCTCTCACCTCTGATCTATGTGAGAAAGCAGTCAGTGGCTTCGAAAGAATGTTATGTAAGTACTGGTGTGGGAAAGCCAGGAAAACATGGGTAGGTGCACTGACCGCCGTGATATGACCAAAGCTGTTGAAAGCGGCGTTAAACTCCAAACAAACAAAATCAACTAGTGTAGATAGATCAGCACTTCACTTTATATATATTGTATCTAACGAGAACCAACCTTAGAGTATATCGACTAGTGTAAATAGATCAGCACCTCACTTCATATAACTCGTGTTTTTACGAGAACCAACCTCGGACTATGTTGGACAAATGTTCAAAACGGCAAGGATGCGCACGGACAATATGTATACTAAATAAGCACTATACGTTAACGGTTTCGTAAAAGCTTCTGTGGGCTTATTAATTAACAGTGCCGATCTAGATATCAAATCACGGATACCAAGTGTAATCTGAATCTACACTTGTGACAAATGATCTACGGTTGGGTTTCCTGTAGCACTAATTATATACACTGGAACCAGTTCAATAATTTATATTTTAAAATCAAACATATTTACAGTGTTCTACTTGCTAACCACGTGCCAAATAGAAATGAAGACTTTCACTCAGAGATAGAAACAGGGACTGACGCCGGAGTATCACATATTTGACACTTAAAATAGACTAGTATCAGTCCAACTATCTTTTAAAAAGTAAAGAAGATTTTCTATATGCTCAATATTTTTCCTGTGTGATAGAACTAGAGACTGGTTCCAGTGTATCACTTGACATACCACAACAAAACCTTCTCATCAAAACGATATAGTGCCAACGTCCACTGCAGCAGATGTGTTGCATGTGACCCGCAAGCTATACGAGAGAAACGGTTAAAACGTTTTCATTGTTGTTAGAAACGTTGTAGAGTTATGAAATTTGAAACACTTTATTTGTTTACACTCTACTTTTATTAAAGATACATTCAGAATATTATCTTGTCGTTTGTGTAATAGATTTGTTTATCTTTCAAGCGGTACATAAAATATAATCTACAACAATCAAGACATTTCTCTTAACTAAAAAAAGTAAGGATTGTTGTCGTGAGTCTCTTTTTTGGCTATTTTTACCAACAAATAATTGACACTTATAGTTCTACACAATGATATAATACATGATATGATTTAGAAGAAAACGTTGAATGATGCAACGTCTAACAGTATTTACAACTCTACATATATAATAATTTCAAAATATATCACACAATTTTCCGACTTATTTCTTAATAACATGATACATATTCAGAAAAAAGAAATAGCCTTTTATATGTGTTTCGGACTACTACATTATTTTTGTGAGTAGCTTGTACTTTAAGAATGAAAAATAGATTTATAAACAGATATGTAGTAGATCATTCTATTGATTTGCCACTGAAATGACCTAATTAGTATATGTAAGTGTACACAGTCACCTATTTACTATTAAAGTGACCTAATTAGTATATATGTAAGTGTGCACTGTCACCTATCTACTATTGAAGTGACCTAATTAGAATATATGTAAGTGTGCACGATCACCTATTAACTATTGCAGTGACATAATTAGTATATGTAAGTGTACTCGGTCACGTGTTGAATACTTACGTGACACAATCAGTATAATATAAGAGTACACGGTCACTTATTCATCATTACATATGGTGTAAATTGAATGTAAGAATCACGATTAAGCCCTCCTTTGTCTGCAAACCAACTACCCTTTATCGGCCGACATCTACAGTTAAATCAATGTATATGTATGACAAGCACTTTAAATAAACGTTTGGTTTGTTTTTATATTTACTTGAACGTCCGTTTATACTATATAAGTGATGGTAAAGGCCAGGAGTGCGGCTGGTGTCCCATCTTGTCCGATAACCAGAGTCTTATCGCTGGGTCTGTAGGCCAAACACTGAGGAGTGTACGAGCCGTCAAGATCAGTAAAAATAATGCTATGTTTAATACCCTTACTCGTTACCACGTGTATATTGTGTTTACCGAATACATTGAATGTTTCTGCTCCACACACCAGGAAGTTATCATAAGAGTCAACCGACAACCCACGGCTGAAGTGAACCTGACTGTCAGAGAATGTATACAGTTCATTACCGGTGTTATCTATACACAACACAGCATGAGTATTTGCACTTATAATGATTCTATCCCCAGAATTGTTCACGGCCAAGTAGTTAGGATACCCCTGACTAATGCTAAATGTGTTAACTGTAACACCATCCATCGTCAGCACCTTAACCATTCCTCCTTTTCCATTGTTCTCATGACAACTAACATATAGTTTATCGTTTTTACAGTCAATTCCCCAACATTTCATTCCGATAGAAATTGACTTACCCTTCTGAATACCATTTGACACAGTTAAGAATTGAAGACTGTTTGAATCTGGTTTAGTCACAATCACATCGGTCTTAGACACAACTGCCACATCCCAGATACGGGATCCAATCTTCAGTTTGTTCTTCAGTTTGAAGTCCAACGTAAAGGCTTTGACGGTTTTATTGCGATCGTCACAAATCACTAATTTACCGTCTGGCATAAATACACACCCTCTGACAGAAGTGGTTCCTGCATCAATAGCTACTTTGTTCGTAGTAGAGGATATATCCGGGAAGGAGAACTGATGTTCTCGTCTTTCAACGGTCTTAGGTTTACTGATCTGCTTCTCTCTAACTTCTAGACTGCCCATTGTGGTTATTTCTGACATTAGGGTCACAAGTTTTTCAGACTGCTGAAATTCCAAGGTAACTGGCTTGACCTGTTTCAATATTTCGTTTTTCATTTCTATCCCATCTTCAATGTTTCCTTTCTCTTTCATCATTAGGGTAAATGTCGCATCATCAATTTCCTGTCCGAGGGTTTCAAATGAGCGCAAAATTCGTTCCATCTGTGCGCTCGTGTCAATCACTGCTTTTTTATCACTTTCCATCTCAGCAATAAGTTGATTTTTAGCCTTCGATGTCTTTTCTTCCATATCCTTTGCCAGTCTTTCTGTACAAGCGATGATTTGTTGTTTGATTTTCCTAACTTCTTGAATACATTTTTTAAAGCATTTCTCTATCAATTTTTTATCCTCTTCCCTGGAATATTCAATTTCTTTGCTCTCTGATAATAAAGTCTTTAATTTCTCAATACATTGAAACACATCGTTCTTTTTATTTGCATCTTTCGAAATTATCTTCAGATCCTGTGTGTCACATTTTCTGTGTTTCGTTGTATTACAAACATTGCATACAACTATTGAATGGTCGACACAGAAAAGTCCAAGAGTCTCTGTGCGGTGGATGTCGCATACCATGATTGTAGAAATCAATGCCTTCTGTTAGATCGACAATCTTTGTGACTCTTCGAACGGTTTAAGCTCATGATCACATGATGCTTTAGAACTGCGGTGGACTACTTCACATGAATTACATAAATATTCTGTACAAACCAGACAGAACGTCCCTGCCTGTGTATTAATACCTCGAAAAGAGCAATGGTCGCACATCTTTGTGTTGTCTTCATCAGACAGGTTTGTTGGATTTGCTTCGGCCATTTTCGTAGACCTGTCCTGAAAAAAGATGATTGAATGTAGTTACGGCTATATATTAATGAAACAAAGAAATCATAAGTTGTTCGTTTACAACGAGAGGCCAATGGCACCGACGACAATACTTAAGAGGAAAATGGTAACGTTAAACCTTTTGGAAATAAATCATATAGCTTGATCAGAAATGGAGTAAAATCTGGATTGACACTCTTTGGATTAAAAAATAAGCCCTTTACGCACACGAACTTTTATCAATGAGTCGCTATAAATGATTATCCCTTTACCATATAAAGACGTGTTCTGATATCTCTGCAAAAAGAGAAATTGCCCACAATGTTTTCAAAGTCGACTATAATATATTGGTTGTATGTGGAAAGGGTTTAAGCATGGTATACACTTAGATTTTGTGTAAATCGAGTAACGCTTTTCACCTAATTATCCAATAATAACCTGATCTAGACCTTTATCCTCTTTGTTTATGATTACGGCGTACAACTGTTTTCACCAAATCAAAATATGTTCTAACCATGCATGTGTTCTGTCATAAAAAAAGATATAATTCAAATTGCTTCTTTTAGTCATTAAAACTACCTCTATCATGTTACTGTTAGGTCGTAGGGTACTTTGATATGCAACTTTACCTTGTTTCTTATAATATATGACAGAGATATACATGCACATCATAATACTGTATATCTGCGTAAAACAGTCAGAATCAGGTTTTAAATAATCAACAAGTACGCGATTTACATATGATTATATTGAAGCGCATAAAGGAATGATCCTGGCGGTTAGACAAATATAACTACAAATGTATAGCTTTAAGGGACGTGTGAAAACTAGTATCGACTAAGACGAAAATGAATATTGGATTATAACCGAAAACTTAAACAAAGGTCAAACTTGAATATCGTGAATGAAAGTTTAATCCTACAGGAGAAAGGGAAACATAGACAGACAGATATGATATATATGTCTGAATATTCAAGATATTAAACTATCCATGCTGATAAGACGACCAAACTAAATTATGGTTCCCTGTTACATTATGTTTAAAGCGATAATGAACGGAAACAAGGACACAGCGTTCGTAAAATAGCACAGTGCACACTGATCGATTTTCGGGCTTTATCGTCATTGATCATTACTCTACAAGTTTATGTACACCCTTATATAGTTTTGGCGATACTATTATACCTGTATTCATTCTTTGCAATGTAAATCCAAGGTTTAACGATGCTTTATCGTGATATGTCAATCTTTTAAATATTTATCTTCACTTTTATTAAATTATATCGACAGAATTAACCCTGTAGTCCTTGTTTGCATCTTTTTTTACAAAATTTAACATTTTATCACATACAGCAAATATGCAGCAGACGATTTTGGCAGCATTAAGTAAAGGTATCGAATTTATAAATGAAAGAATGAACATTTAATAATGTTAACTAAATAAATATTTTCAAAAGTTGTTTGCTATAGGGGCGTTAGAAAGCACCTTTTATGTTCGAAAGGGCTAACGCTGCTTTCACTAGGACATAATCTTATATAAATATAATGAATTTCGCTCCTTGGCGTCACGGAGGGAAGCCAATAAATTGGCTACGATTTAACTCGACAAGGTATAGAACCTGTATCTCGTATGAAAATAGGGAGCCACTAAGTTGTTTGCGGTTTTACTTGACATAGTATCAAACCCGTATCTTGTATGAAAGGAGATGAGCCACTAAGTTGGTATCGATCCCGTAATTCGTATGTAACGAGGGAAGCCACTAATGTGGTTACGATTTTACTCGACAGAGTATCAAACCCGAAATTCGTATGTCAGGAGGTTACATGTAGTCACACAGTTGTTTACGGCTTTACTCGACATGGAATCGAACCCACATCTCGTGTGTTAGGTGGGAAGTCACTATATTGACTACAAATTTACTCGACTGAGTATCGAACGCGTATCTCGAATGTAAGGATGGAATGACTCAGTTGGTTTATATTTACTTAACAGGGAATCGGGCCCTTATCTCGAATGTATGGAGGGACGCCACTCATGTGGTTACGAGTGTACTAAACAGCGTATCAAACCCTTAACCCGAATGGTAGGAGAGAACCTACTAAGGTGGTTAGGAATTTACTCGACAGGGAATCGAACTCCTATCTATTTTGTGGAAGTTTTGATAGTGTTTAACGTAATTTGCATCACTATGTATGTTAGGTAAACCATCGTCATTTATTTAAGTTTATTCTGACATCATTACACCAGCCGTAATGCTGTCCCCGTAATGCTGTCCCCGTAATGCTGAGTATCTGCTCCATAGGTAATATTATCATGGAACGCCATAACCATCTTATCATGACTTGATTATGTATATGCGGTATCTATTACATTAAGCGGTGGATATAGCCCTGTCCGGAAAGGTGTTATCTGCCCGTTGCGCGATTACGTCCCTTGCATTCTCAGAAATAATTCTACTTCCGGGGGGCATTTTCTAGAACAATCTATACAAATGGCGACAAATAAAGAGAATGAATCAGCGATGCGTAAAGATTTGGATTTTGATAAGTTGAATGTTAGCGAGTTGAAATTGTATCTCCGTGATCATGGACAGTATGTATCAGGAGTTAAATCAGAGTTGATTAAACGCGCAAAAGGAACGGATATTCTTCGCAAACGACCGTTAAGCGAGTTGAGCTTGGAGGATGAGAATTTCGAAAAACGAAGGAACTTGGAAAGATTTGTTTCCCCATTAGGAGAAATATTACCGCATCCGTCGACCCTTAAACACGGTTGGATTGACGATTGTGAAAAAATACCAGACTTTTCAAACACAGAACTATACAATTATTTAGTGCTAAGTCAAGGTCGAACAATTGACAAAGAACAAAACAATGCCAAAAGACAACTAAAAGCAAAAGTGTTTTATGAGGATAGACATGTGCATTCAGTACAGTACCATGGAATTGATCACCAAATCACTCACTGTTTCGTACGGGCCAAAGTCATCCCATCCATGCCAACCCTCAATGAAAAGAAGAAGCCAGATTATATAGTTTGGATAAGTATGTCTAAAGTAACGGGGCATATCCATGCAGCTGGGTGCGAATGTAGTGCTGGGTACGTACATCAATAAAAATATGTTTGCTTTTGTGTATAACAACTAACATGTATACTGTAAACAAGCTGCTTTATTCCATTGTCTTTTTCAATTATATAATAAACATAATTATCACATAAGTTGAGTTACTGGCAACTATTTATTATGTAGTTAACTTAATAAACAGTATTAGTATACACAGGGTGACTATATTTCATTATAGTCACCCTGGTATACATCATGTGACTTTGTAACGTTAAATTCTCATATACTCATCATGGGCAATTTTTTACTGTCTTATGCTATGACTGACGCGCATGCCATGTATACTGTTCATATGTGGTGTTATATTGAAGTAACCATGTTCACCTCAAAATAAGGGTACAGAAAAAAAAGAATAAGCTTGTAATTTTGTTTGGTATAATAAAATAAATAGTGCATGTCAACATTCTGGTAAATACTGTTAACCTCGACTTCGCCTCGGGTAACAGTATCTTCCTCATGTTGACAATGTGTACTGTCTCACTGGATGCCATGCAATATTTATATATTGTTTACTTCAGAATGGTCATAAATATGTGGCCTATATATGATACAAATCATACGATTACTTGTTGTGCCTAACTTACGACATTTTATTGGATGTGAGCATTTAACAATTCTAAATAAAATTTGTTTTATCTCTTTTTAGTGAAGGGGAATCCTGTAACCATATGTGACGACGTCTGAAGAAATGGGGCCAATTGAGGCGAACGTCATTTACGAGAAAACGTGTAATTTGTCTTGACGTTCAAATTGTGAAAATATGCAAACCGTCATATTTCACTTTTCAATCTTCAGTGGGCTTAAAATTCATGTCGGTTACACAAAATGAACCATTGCAATTGTTTTTTCGGAACAATAGTTTAGTGAAGATGGTCGATTTATTAACAATTTGTTGACGGAAAACAAAACACCCAAATACGACGAAATACAAATCAAAAACTCACAGTAAACACTACGACACTTCATCTTATGATGATATAGATTGTGTTGTTTGCATACTAACATTTTTAATAAATATATTGCGTTTCGAGGTTTATTAAATGTGAATGTGTGTGTATTTCGGTATGTTTTGTTGTATTCGGATATTTGGTAGATCTATACCTTTGACCTCATTTCGATGGAAGTTATTTCCCTTGCGTAGAAATCTATTTCCGGTACTCAAACATTAAAATGTTTGCCTATACGACAATGATTTGCAGAATTAAAGTATTGACGCATGGAGACACATCCTACGACGTTAAGGTTAGTATCTGTTCTCATTTTGTATCATGCATTTACCTCGAGAATAAACAAAAACTACTCTTTCGATCTGTTTATGACAGAGTTTCGTTGTCACGAAAACCCGGAAGTGATGTTTTTTTGTTGTAGCAACGAAAATGACAGTAGCTGGCGGTTAAATTTAACTGTTCTCAATATGAGTCAGTTAAGTCAGTTAAGCAATGCAAGCACTATTCCTTACGAACTTATTCATAATCAAGATGATGAATTTATTAATGAATTGGGCATTGTTGATCGTTTATATTTTAATAATGCACAGTTCGAAGTTGAGTCTACATTATCGGCAGATCGTAGTGATAGCGACTCGGACACTAGTGTAAATTATGATTCTGATAGTGATAATGATGAGAGTGTTTTTTTTTTAACAGACCCATCAATAGTAGATGAAAAAGAAAACCAATGTATTGAAAAATTTAAAAGTGAAACTTGTAAATGTTCAAAACTGTATTCAAGACCATGTAGCCTTGTTGTTGATTTTGATGGTGTATTGTCACATAGAGAATCATGTAAAGAAATGACAACACCAGAACTTGACCTTATTATAAAGGCACAACTTTCTGCTCAAAGGCAAAGTGGAGGCACAACCTCTTCAAAAAAACATAAAATTAAACATCGTGAAAAGCCATCACAGAAGTTTTTTTTTAATAGCCAACAGGTGTGTCGGGAACTTTTTTGTTTTGCACATGGCATAGAGAGGAAAAAAATGCAGAGGATTGCTCAATCTCTAGACACAGATGGTATATCTGCCCGAGTGCATGGCCTAACCATGTCTGTTCCTAAACATGCCCTGACTGAACAAGACATTGTAAGAATTAAAACATTCATATGCAGATATGCAAAAGATAATGCACTCCCATTACCCGGCAGACTTCCCAATTTCAGGCAGTCACATGTACTATTGCTACCATCGGATAAGTCTATTCCTGATATACATCAACTTTATGAGCAAACAGCAAATGATATGCAGTTCAGAAGTATCAGTTTAAGGACATTTCAAAGAACATGGCATAATTTTTGCCCACACATAAGTGTCAGTAAGCCATGCACAGATTTGTGTCAGAAATGCCAGGGGTATTGTGTTAAAGTTTTAAACAGTGGACAATTAAATGAGGATGAAAAAGCTGCCATGTTGGCTGACTACACGTGTCATGTTATTGAATCGAAAAAGCAACGTGACTATTACCGGTCCCAGTGTGAAATGAGCAAAACTTCATTTGATGAACTACCACCTGAACTAAAAAATGGTAATCATATCAGTAAATTAATTTCCTTTTCCTTAGCTGACCATAAAACTTTTTCATTACCATAATGTTGTATCACATACATCATGTATTGGCATTTTAACATGAACCTCTGATATAGAGTGTAGTCTGACTCAATTGAAATTGTACCTGTTTCCTTAATCTACAAGATGAAAAAGTAGTAAATTATAGTGGGTATAAATAATTGACAACAAATTTTTACTAAATGTTTTATCTTTTTTCAGGTAATCCTCCATGTACAGTAAACAAAAAGTTACACTACTCCTGGGACTATGCTCAGCAGGTATACTACCCACACCACAGTCGTCAAGTTGGGCCAATATTTTTCAAGACTCCCAGGAAATGTGATGTGTTTGGAGTTTGCTCTGAAGGATCAGGTAATAAGTGCCTTTTATGTTCCATTGTTTCCATATAATACTGTTTTATACATTTCCATATATTCTGACAAGGGACAGGTAACCGGACTAGTAAGGGAAAATGATAAGCCAGAAATTAAATTGAAGTTGAAATTGGGCATTTTAAGATTTAAAATGCCTTAAATTTTAATTTTAATTCATAATAAAATATATGAATTATAAAACATTTTTCCATATCTGGGCGAAACAACCGCCAGACATGAAAAATAAAAATATAAATGAAATAAAAACATAGATAGTAACATATAATGTAATATACGGAGGTGGAATAGGGAGGTGGTGGTTAAAAAACAGAATTCCCTCTTCACAACGTAATTTTGTTTAAAACAAAGGAAGTCTGCTCTCCGAGAAAGGAGGTAGCTGACTAGCCGCTCCGGGCACCCCCACCAGCGATTGGCCGACACCCGTCGCATTACGTCATATTACGTAATACGTTGCAGCAATGTCATCGTGCATCATCACGTGACTCGCAGGTGGCCAGGACCGCCAGTCTACCCCCCACTCAGTTGGGAGTAACCGCTCCAGATAAAAACGGGTCCCCAATACCATAAATACTTTTATGCATGCATAAAATCTATTTATGTTCCATTGTTTCCATATAATACTGTTTTATACATTTCCATATATTCTGACAAGGGACAGGTAACCGGACTAGTAAGGGAAAATGATAAGCCAGAAATTAAATTGAAGTTGAAATTGGGCATTTTAAGATTTAAAATGCCTTAAATTTTAATTTTAATTCATAATAAAATATATGAATTATAAAACATTTTTCCATATCTGGGCGAAACAACCGCCACAGTGAAACGACCGCCAAGCCCAGATGAGGTGAGCTTCTTGTCAGGAGATAAGGACATTTTACATAAAATTATAAAAACAAACAAATTATGAAATCCTACAAAATACATTTTTGTAATAGTCCATGTGAAATACATCCGAATTAAATTTTGTTTGAATGACCTTAACCAACATATTAAACAAGGCGTGAGACATGACTATTATCTCAGATAACACAATTAATTATGTGATGGGGAGAAACAGCTAGTTTGCATAATAAATGGTGATAGATAAATGAGTCCACGTTTTATTCAGTTGAGACATTTAACATGCTAAGATGCTTATTAGTTTTTAATTTAAGCATAAAACTATAATGTGATGTCGTACTTCAAATGAGAAGTATTGCTCAAAAAGTTCACCTATAAGCTAGTACCACTGCCTCAGACAGTTGGTACAAAACTGGCAATGAATTGAATTGAAAATCAGTTTCAGCCCATCAAACAACATTGGTTAAATTGACATTGGTATAACACAAACATATCTAATTAAGTAATCCATGTACACGCAAAAACTGAACTGAACTCGCCGCCTCAGTCAGTCGAGTCCAACACAAATTCATGGTTGTACATATGTGATGGCAAAGATGACTCTTTGAGAAAACCAGCTGCAGTCCCTCAAACAATATTGGTTTAGGTGAATAATGGCATCATTAAAAATCATCTAATGCAGTAACTCATGTACACACCAGAACTGAACTATGCTCGCCGCCTCAGTCAGTCGAGCTCCAGAACAAATTCACGGTTATACATGCCTTACTGTAAGTTAACTATAAAATTTGGAGGAGACCAGTCTCCTTACATAAAAAAAAAAAAAATACTGGTAAAAGGTGAATAATAGCATAATTTAACTATCTAGTGAAGTAACTATTGTATACCCAGAACTGAACTATACCCGCCGCCTCAGTCAGTCGAGTTTAAGAACGAATTCATGGTTATACATTTCTTAGAAAACACAACTGTAACTAAGATTTAAGATAAACATATATACAAAAAGTACACAATCATATTTCTCCAAATGTGATATTTTGTAAAAGTAGATTGAACTGTGCTGCTTAAGACAGTCAGAGGAGTGGGTTTTCATTAAATTGGTATGATCTAACAGTGTTTCCTGTAATGAATCAATAGAGTATCATTGTTTGCTTGAAGCAGGTGCATGTAAAGGATTCGGACGAATATATTTCAAGAAAGCCGATGACTTCCACCTGCCTAGCTTTTTAAGTTGCTCATTTGACACATTTGTACTGTGTGCATATGTAGCACCGCCTATCCTCAGTGAATGAGCTGTGTATCGAACAGGGTCTAAATTACAAGATAATACACATCTTCGGAGCATGGTTCTAAAACCAGTAGCTGTTATTGGACAGAGACAAGCATAACGAAACAACGGGCCCTGTGTTGTTGAAGAGCTGTAAATTTTGTAAAGAGCTTTTACTGGACATAAAGATTTTAATGGATTGCACTGTAGTGGCACCGTAGCCATGTTGCCCTGAGAATGTTTGTATGACGTTAAGTGTAACAGAAGTAGGTGTGGTTTTGAACCCAGAAACTGTACTTGCACATTCTGGCGGAGAAGTGCATGTTGAGGACTTGACCTCGTTACTGCAATTTCGCTGACTCTGAGAAGACCAAAAAACGCAGCTAGAAACATGGCTTTGAAAACACTGCGGATATATAGATCCTCGCAATGTTGTGGTAATGCTTGAATCAGCTTTTGCAAAATATCTAAAGTAATTGGTAACCTTTTGTCAGGGGAGGAGTTGCGTCGAAGACCGTGAAGGATTTTTTGTATCAGAAAGGCCTCCCCGGGATTAGGATATCCCCTAATGTTATGAATGTATGCTATGGCAGACAAATATGTGGTTATTGTAGAAGATTTAAGACCCTTGCGATGACACACAGCTATGAACTGGGCTAGTTTTTCAACAGAGACTGGCAAAATCGACTCAGATGTATGAAATGTCATGTGAAATATTTGATAATGTTTAAGGGCATTTCGATAAGCGTTGATAGTGGCTGGTGCTAACGAATCCTGAAGCAACCGGCCTACATCAAAATTTATATTTGCTGAAGCAAGTCGATTGGTACGTCTGTTGGAAGATTGTCCATCTGGGGTGCTAAACGTTTGAACTGCCCCATCTGAAAACGTGAAAGTAGGTCTGGCAAAATATTTTCTTTTCCTGGGATATGTTTAGCCCGGAGAAGGATATTCAAAGTCATACATGCTATTACCATACGGCGTACTAGGGCCATAACCATTGGTTCTTTAGTCGTTTGTTTATTAATTATTTGAACCACCGCCATGTTATCAGAATGTATGACTAAACATCTATTTTGAAAGTGTTTCCCCCATACTTCTAAAGCTACTACTATTGGAAAGTATTCTTTAAAAGTGATGTTTAAAGGAGCCACAGCAACTGACCACTTGCCATTGAACCACTTACTGCCAAAAATTGCCCCAAATCCTATTGCCCCAGATGCATCTGTGTGCAAATGCAACATGTCACTCGTAACCCAACGTCTGTCAAGCAGTAGTTGTCTACCATTGAAATGTTGCAAGAACATAAGCCATGCTGAAATATCTTTGCGACTCTCTTTATTCAGAGTGATATGGTGATTTGGGTTTGTAACTTTACAAGTTAAGTCGGTTAGACGGCGCATGAAAGAACGGCCAGGGACAACCACCTGGCAGCAGAAATTCAGAAGACCCAGCATTGACTGTAGCTCCCTTAATTTTATTGTACGTTTGTTCTTGTACAGGGCTAAAAGGGATTGCAACTTTACCAATTTGTCATCTGGCAAGCGAGCCTCCATAGTAATTGAATCAAGTTCTAAACCCATGAAAGTTATAGTATTGCATGGATACACAGTTTTTTCCTGTTTTATAGGTATCCCAATATTGGAACAGAATAGTAAAAATTCTGTTAAATTTTTGTGACATGTATTTTTAGGGCCTAAAATTAGGAAATCGTCCAAAATGTGGACCATATGCTTGATGTTTAAATGTGTTGCAGCTATCCAGTGGATAGCTGTACTGAATTTTTCAAATATTGCACATGAGCTTGATGCACCCATGGGAAGGCATGCATCAAAATAATATTTATTAAGAAACGTGAAACCTAGCAGTTCATGATCAAGTGGGTGTATGGGAATGAGGCGAAAGGCACTATCGATATCTGTTTTGGCCATGAATGTCCCTTGACCACAAAGAACCAACTGAGATACTGCATCATCAAAAGAGGAATAATGGACAGATGAAAAGATTGGATCAATAAAATCATTTACCGACTGGCCTTTTGGGTAGCTAAGATGGTGAATCAGTCGGTACTGTCCTGGTACTTTTTTGGGAACTAAACCTATCGGACTTAATTTCATGTCAGGGAATGGAGAATGATCAAAGGGACCCCGAATACGATCAGTTTGCAATTCAGTCTGAAGTTTTTCTGAGACAGCATGTGGCATTTCAACACAAGATTTCAGGTTGGAACAGGATGAAGGAGATCTAGCGCCCATGTAACCTAGCCTGAAACCAGTCTGAAAACCTTTGATTAAATAATGAGAATCGGGATAACCCATTAAGAAGGGAGTTAATTTATTGATTTTTATTGGTGTAACGATATGTCTATTTAGCAGGTCGGATAGTGGTTCTGCTGGCAATAGGGGAGGGAGAGCTGGTTGCAATATTGGTAATGGATCTGTCCCTGGGCTTGTTGGGACATGCGATTGCAGAGTGTTGGCCCCGGCAGAAACCACATATGTGGGGATGTCTGCACATACTGATGTTGCAGGTCCCTCTTTTATTGAAGGCCCAGCATGTGTTTTCCAGGAATTTCTGGCGCTTATTATTCTGTCCCCCTTTTTGTTGTACCCGAAAGGGCCGTGGTTGCGTAGAGCTTTGCATGGGACTAGCCTGTGTAGAGGCCAACAGCCAGAATTCCATGTGTAACCTATCCCATGGGTGGGGAATAGTCTGACGCAGCATCCTGAACTGAGTGTCATAGAACACGAAAGCTGCGCCAGGCCGACGTTGAGATAGATCACGTATTATCTCCCCGTATTTCATTAGTGTGGACGTCTCAAAGGGAAAACGCACGGCATACACAGAGACAAACCGCAAAAAGGCAGTTGTCCATGATTCAATCGAAGTTATTTTCTTCGTCTTTTGCGACGGAACCAGACTAATATTAGCCTCTGCATCAACCTGTAGTTGAAACTTTGAATTGCCCTGCGGTATCGAATCCGAGGGCAACAACAAAGAAAAATCCACAAATTTGTTTTGAAAGATTTTCTGTTGAATGGAGGCAGATATTTGTGAATTGATAGGCGTTGATACAGGGGTTACATATGTTGGATACCCTATACCTAAGAGGCTGTCTGTATGTGAGGACAACACATTCGGAAATGACATGTTGACATCCTCATCATCCGCTTCATCTTCGGCTGCAGACGTTTGCACTGGCACATTTCTGTCAGATATGTTAATGTTCTGTGATCCATGCATACAAGATTGTGTATGGATGTCTGGCGATGTGACGTTTAAAAGTCGATGACTGCTTGGTCCAGGTAACTCTGGATGAATGTCCATCATGTAATTTGGCTCCTGTAAGGTTTGTGTACCTGTCCCTTTTGTGGCCCGTTTAACAGTGGCCCTTTTCTTGGCCGGTTTAGGCTGTACAGCAGTAGCTGTCCTCTTTTTTGCCGGCATCTAAATGAAATTTTTAACCATGATTTAATATGAGTAACATTTAAATGTATCGGCCAACAGATTATGCATAGATCACTTTGTAAACCACCTAAAGACAAACATTTAGGCAGTAACTCAGTTCAGACAGGCGTTGGTGATTTCCATATGTTGGGAATTACTGAACAAAGCCGTCTTCAAAACCTGGCATAAAGAGGGCAATGTTTCACTAATTCAGGTAATTAAATGCCCGAGCAGGCTAAGAAAGTCTAAAATTTCTTGTTGCTGATGCTGCAAGCTTTGCAATGCTGTTTATAACATTAGAAACCTGCTTGCCAGAGACAGTGCAGGCTTACAGCGGAAATGGTTATAAATAAGTAAATGAAAGGCAGAACCCTGCATAAATGAAAAGCAGAACCCTGCTTAACAAAATATAAAAGGCAGAACCCCGCCATAATGCAGACCCTGCATAAATAAAAAGCAGAACCCTGCTAAAAATAAGGCAAACCTTGCCTGCTGCTGCAGACCCTGCATGCAGCATAAATGAAAAGCAGACCCTGCTTAACAAAATATAAAAGGCAGAACCCTGCCGTAATGCAGACCCTGCATAAATAAAAAGCAGAAACCTGCTCAAAAAAGGGGCAAACATTGCCTGCTGCAGAACCCTGCTTAGAATTGTAAATAAAGGATTAACATAGCCGTACAATTGCACCTTTTTTTAAAAAGTTAAAAGCAGAACCCTGCTTAAAAAATGGTACATTTGATATTTATAAATATGTATAATGGAGAATTATGTTGCTGAGATCAGGCAACTAATTAAAGTGGAACACCATTTGCAATTCCATAAAAATGAATGGGAGCAAGTAACAGAAACAAATCAAAATTTGTGTTTGAACAACAATGTGTAAGCTTTAAAGCTCAATTCATGGTAAACTTCATGCAATGTTCATGAGATGTTTGATTGTTGAAGTATGGAAAGACTTGTGCCATTTCCAAATTGAAAATAATTAATTTGGATATACAGAAATGTTAAGTCACATTGAAAAATGATATTCTAATAAATAATACATATCTTGCGTTAGAACAAGTTGTTCAATACAGCAATCACGGCTGCTCTGATATTGTTGAAGAGCTTGAATTGACCATCATTTGTCAAATGTGTACCATCCCTGGCAAAGACTGTCTGCTTTGCGACTGTTGACCAAAAACCTGTGAAGCGCCACAATCTAGACTGTGTAGGATATTTGGCCTCCAGGAACCGAGATATCAGTTGATTTGTGGCGTCAACTCTGCAGTTGAACCATTCGAGATCGACCGGATATCGTGTAAAAACGGATGGCGCTCGGTGAAGAATCTGACCGACTATAACATACTGTACTCTGTGTTTCGTCACAAGTTTTCCCACTAAAGTCACAATGTCACTAGCAACATCAGAAGGTGTGTTAAATTCCGAATAAATGTCATTTGTCCCAATCATAAGCACTACAATATCAGGAGCAAAATCTTCGATCACATCTAAATGTTCGTGTAACGTGTTTATTTTTGCACCTGGAAATCCTGAGTACTGCACAAGCACTGATTGTCGTAGACCCAGATCATAGCGTATGTTAGTAGAGTCCGAAATAAAACGCTTGAGGCGATGCACAAAAGAGTGTCCAAAAACATGAATCTTCACAGCCGCCATTTCTTCTAAAGTTCTTAGATTCCAATGTAAACCGTCCTGCCAGGGATGTTTGAAAAACACAAATTACGAGGAATTAATTAATATTCCTAACAAAATACGTACTGTAACGTTGATTGTCACTTGTGTAGAACAAATAAATGTTAAAATCCAATCACGAAAGTGACAATAAATGGCATTAATTAAATGCAAAAGTATTAAAAAACAGAATTCCCTCTTCACAACGTAATTTTGTTTAAAACAAAGGAAGTCTGCTCTCCGAGAAAGGAGGTAGCTGACTAGCCGCTCCGGGCACCCCCACCAGCGATTGGCCGACACCCGTCGCATTACGTCATATTACGTAATACGTTGCAGCAATGTCATCGTGCATCATCACGTGACTCGCAGGTGGCCAGGACCGCCAGTCTACCCCCCACTCAGTTGGGAGTAACCGCTCCAGATAAAAACGGGTCCCCAATACCATAAATACTTTTATGCATGCATAAAATCTATTTATGAATGAAAATGTGTGTGTCTAAAGTAGTTTATACTATTGATATGTATTTTTGCAAATTTTTTCCCTCTTTTATTAAATAATTACTTAATTCCTACTTGCATTCATTTCATATTTGAGAGATAGCAACCTCCATAATTCTATGCAGGGGAAAAATTGTGTTCAAATTGTTGATTTTCTTCATTTCACTACTTTTGCAGGGAGACAGACATTTTACCTTGTTGATGAAGCTGAGTCAAAAGGGAAAGGGGCGAATAGTGTGGTCAACATGGTTCATCACTACTTTCAATATTATGGTCTTGGGGAATCAGATGCATGCATCCACTTTGATAACTGCTGTGGTCAAAATAAGAATAATGTAGTGGTCCAGTATGCAATGTGGAGAGTCATGACTGGTAAGTCTGAGCTGTTTTACAAGGAGACTGTCTAATCATCTTATGCCATAGATAACAAATACTACATAGAACAGTCAGGAAAGTATTAATGTAATAATTGTAATAGATAATATTTAATTGTATGAAACCTACAATTTAATGTTTCATTGAAATTCTTGTCATTGAAAGCAAAAATTCCCATTGATTGTCCAGGATTAAAACTTTTATTAACCAATACTTGATCTATTAAGATTTATATTTCTTTCATGTTTCAAAAACGAAATTGTGATTTTAAAAATTATATTATAGGATTAAAAAAAATCACCACTTATAAATATTAGGTTTTAATGTTGACTGTCTCAGTCTTTAATATGAACAATTTGTTTGCAATGAGACTGATGACCCCTTATACTCTATTCATTCATACAATTTATAAACTTACACTCTAACAGGAAAATATAGTGTTTGAGGATTTCAACACTTTGTTATTTTTTCACATGATACTGATATTTTAAGTAAGCATATATTTTTTTCAGGACTACACCAGCAGTTAGAACTGGCAATGATGATAACTGGCCACACTAAATTTCACCCAGACTGGCACTTTGGTGTCTGGAAATGCAGGTAAATTTTCATACATTTATCAATGAACATTGAACATGTGTTAGTTTGATAATACCTTGTAGTTACAAATACTGATTGCTTTAAATAAACACAAATGCCATTGAAGACAGTAGAATGATTAAGATCAAACATGATTTGTTCCTCCATCCTGATATTGACTGTACTGGTCTGGTAATCAATTAAATAACCAAGTACATGTATTTGTCTTTTGTGTACTCAACCTGCAACATGTGGTAAATGTAGCAGGTATTTTAGTGCAAAAAGTTATAAACTGTTTTTCTGAACTTTTACAACTTTATAAATGATTTATTGTTTTCCAACAAATCTGCAGCAGAAGGCTTTGAAAACATTAATTAGATAATATGAAAATTATCCTTAAATGTAAGAACAACAATTGAATACAATTGGAAACATAGTGGAAAAATGAGACATTTAAATGAAGCAGGTATAAAAAAGGCATCAAAAAGCCCCTGTTTGTTTGAAAGGGTTAAATAATTAATAAAATTATTCTTTAAGGTGGCGTAACTCAAATGCAGAAACTATGGGTCAGGTAGCACAGACGGTGAGGGATTCTTCACGAAATGGCCACAACATCCCTCAATTGGTAAATGATGAACAGAAACCAGTTTTGTTTCTGCAGTGGAAACTTTATCTATCACAGTATTTTAAACCATTGAAAAATTTGTCCAAGTTTCATCACTTCACAATGAGATCAGACAGACCAGGAATAGTGCAGTGTAAAGTTTTGACTGACTCCCCACCAGTGGATGTCAACATATTAAAGAAGGGTGTTTGTTTAACTCCAGCCATGCCAGAACCTATGCCACAGTCAGGACTAGATCTACAGAGGCAGTGGTATTTGTATGAGCAAATCAGAGGTTTCTGTTCCTCTACATGTGCCAAAGACTTATGTTGTCCAAAACCAATAGCTCCTAAACAGGTTTCTGGAATTCCTCCTGAGACTAGATCACTTAACACTGTCAATCAAAAGAGAAAACAATCACTGTTGATGTAAAATAACTTTACTGTTTTTTGTTCTAAGTGACTTATTAACTTTGTTAACCTTTTCCCACATTCAGGCACTTATTGGGGCATTCACAGCAAACAATTATTGAAATTATTGTGGCAGAAGTAGAAATTACTCATAATGTTCTTTTGCCACAATGTATTCAACTCTTTTCACTTCAAGGTAGTTATCATATTCTTTGTCTGGATGTATCAAATGCATCTGCTGCAAATGTGTTGTATGTGTGAAAAGCAGAGGAAAGAAATTTGATCATCAGTTATTTATTCCAATTTAAGATAATTAACCCTTTCCAACATATAGATGCCTCATATGCATGTGGAAAATTTTTCCCAAAATTGTCATATCTTTTTTCAAAGTTGTCTGCTACAGAGTCGTTGTAAGTGAAGAAGGATTAAAGTTGTATAAATCTTTGATGAAATGTACATTTGTTTTGATCTGTTGTTTTAATTTCTTTGTGAGGTTAGTATATTTTTAGGTTAATTTATTACTTGTACTATTAACATTGTTAACATTGCTTTCTGATGCCTTAGCAGCAGACAGCTTTTTGAAAACATTGTGATAAAAGAAGAAATTGCACAAAACATGCAATTTCTCCTTTTGACACTTTGTTATCCATTTTTAGCTCGACTATTCGAAGAATATGAGAGCTATACTACTCATCCTGGCGTCAACGTCACACTTTTGTTAATGTTTTGCATGCAAGTACTTTTAAAAATACTACATGTATTTCATTGAAACGTTCTACAACCCTTCCACATTATCACCTATGTAGATTATTAAGTTAGATAACTCTATCCTGCATTTTATGCAAGTTATGGCCCTTTTTATGCCCCCGGAATCATAGATTCGGTGGGCATATAGTTTTTGGCCTGTCTGCACGTCTGTCTGTCTGCACAAAAAAACCTTTAACCTTGACCACTACTTTTGAACCATAACAGGATGGCTACCATATTTCACATGTGTATTCCTTGTGACATGACCTTTCTGTCAGTACCAACATTTTTGACCTTGCGACCTTGACCTCTGCACGTCTGTCTGTCTGTCTGTCTGCACAAAAAAACCTTTAACCTTGACCACTACTTTTGAACCATAATAGGTACGGCTACCATATTTCACATGTGTATTCCTTGTGACATGACCTTTCTGTCAGTACCAACATGTTTGACCTTGCGACCTTGACCTTTGACCTAGATGTTGCCATTCTCAAAAAAAACTTTAACCTTGGCCATTACTGTTGAACCATAACAGGTACGGCTACCATATTTCACATGTGTATTCCTTGTGACATGACCTTTCTGTCAGTACCAACATTTTTAACCTTGCGACCTTGACCTTTGACCTAGATGTTGCCATTCTCAAAAAAACCTTTAACATTGACCACTACTTTTGAACCATAACAGCTTGTGACATGACCTTTCTGTCAGCACCAACAATTTTCACCTTGCGACCTTGACCTTTGACCTAGATGTTGCCATTCTCGAAAAAAACTTTAACCTTGACCACTACTTTTGAACCATAACAGGTACGGCTACCATATTTCACATGTGTATACTTTGTGACATGACCTTTCTGTCAATACCAAAATTGTTCACCTTTCGACCTTGACCTTTGACCTAGATGTTGCCATTCTAGATTTTTTTTGTCAGTACCAACATTTTTGACCTGGCCACCTTGACCTTTGACCTAGATGTTGCCATTCGGGGGCATCAGTGTTTCACAAACACATCTTGTTTACTTAGAAATTCTGGTTAAAGTTTTGCGTGCAACTAAATTAAGAGTCCATATCTCAGTATTTACTTGATGCATTGCATTGAAACTTTCTACAACCTTACTCAACTATCACATCTATGTAAACAATCAAGTATGATAACTCTATCCAGTATATTTTGCAATTTATGGCCCTTTTTTAACTAGAAATTGGGTAAAGTTTTTCATGCAACTTCATTAAGAGTCGATATCCTAGTATTTACTTTATGCATTGCTTTGAAACTTTATACAACCCTTCCCAACTATCACACATATGTTGTCTTTCAAGTTAAATAACTCTATCCTGCATTTTATGCAAGTTATGGCTCTTTTTGGACTTATAAAATTCTGGTTAAAGTTTTGCATGCGACTACATTAAGAGACCATATCCTAGTAACTACTAGATGCATTGCATTGAAACTCTAACAGACCTTCCCAACCATCATACCTATGTAAACAAACAAGTACGATAACTCTATCTAGCATTTTATGCAAGTTATGGCCCTTTTTGGACTTAGACATTCTGGTTAAAGTTTTGCAACTTTATTTAGAGAGTACCGGTAATCTCTGTAACAACTGAAGCATTTTATTGAGACTTTATACAACCTTTCCCAATTTCACAACTATAAACACAACCAATTAAAATAACTCTATCCTGCATATGGTGCAAATTGTTGTCCTTTTTTTAATTAGAAATTATGGTAAAATGTTTGCGTGCAACTACATTAAGAAACCATATCTTGTTAACTACTTGATGCATTCCATTGAGACGTTATAGAACCCTTCCTAACCATCACACCTATGAAAATAATCAAGTTAAATAACTCTATCCTGCATATAATGCAAATTATCACCCTTTAAGAAATTGTGGTTAATGTTTTTGCATGCAACTACATTAGAGTCCATTATCTCAGTAACTTAAATAAGCGGTGGAATAGTCGAGCGCGCTGAACTCCGACAGCTGTTGTTCGTCACAGGTAAACAATTCAATTTTGTTGTATGAGCGAAAGCCTTTATGCAGTGAGTAAAAATCATTCCTTTCTATTTAGGGCTATTCAAGGAAAATGCATGTGGGTAGAACTACTTGCTATTTAATTTATGAGGTATTTCATGCTAATTTGGTAAAAATTCAGTCAGAACCAAGCTTTTTACACTGTATCCTAATTGGTTACCATGGCAACATGTTGTCCTTATTTGTTTTAAGTCTTATTGATTACTTAAATGTTAAAATGGGGTAAATTCACATAGCAGTGTTTTGTTTATTGTTGATCAGGATTTAGTTTTATACATGTGAACAATCTATTAAAAAACGGGTTTTTGCATGATTTATTGTCTGTATATCTCTCACACCTATGTTGCAAAAACATGTTTTATACCAAAAAAGAATAGAGATTGAGCTCCCAATTTGTTTTCCTATGCATATAAGATATTCTACATTGAAAATATGCAAACAACTAAAAAAGATTTTTTTTCTCATTTTGGCCCCATTTTCTCAGTGACACCTATGCTGCAAAAACATTTTTTTTACAAAGAAAGAATAGAGATTGAGCTCCAATTTTTTTTTTCCATGCATATAAGATAATCTACTTTGAAAATATGCAAACAACTCAAAAAGTAAATTTTGCTCATTTGGCCCCATTTTCTCAGTCACAGTCACATATAGCGGCAGTACTCCATGGACTGATTGACATTACAGAAAAAAAGAAAGAAGGTCTCCATGCGTCTACATCAAACACGTGTAAATGGAATCAACCGCGCAAACTAAAACTGAGCCCACAAAAATCACAGGACATAACATTTAAAAAGTGTAAATGGACTCCAGAGGTTCAAAATTCCATTGTAGAAAAGTCACCATCAAAAGAAACTGTTTTAACCGTGACACAAGTGAACATTAAAAACTTTGCTAGTAAATTGAGGCAATGTGCACCACATGCTGCATGGTTATTAACACGACCAGAAACAGTTTTGATTAAAGATCCGAAACAACAGTTACCAGAAATACACAACATAACATTTAATTATGCAGACAGCGTTAAACTAGACAGTGAGAAATGCAGAGACTTTTTTCAATCTTATAGCAGTAATCAACGTTTGTCTGATGACGATTGTAAAAAGACTGAAAAAATTACTCGTGGACAAATTAAGAATAAGCTTTGGAAGAAAGCCCGTATCGGTCGTGTTACATCACCCAACTTTGGTGCGATATGTAAATGTAAAAACAGTGAACCAGTAAGTGTCATTAAAACTGTCATGGGTTATAATCGCTTTTCAAACGCGAGTGTTAAATGGGGACGTGACCATGAACCAGCAGCTAGACGGAAGTATGTACTAGTTAAAAAGGATGCTGGTCATAAGATATCTGTAACTGATACGGGACTATATGTTAAAACCGACATCCCATTTCTTGGTTCCAGTCCGGATGGTTTAGTGAACGATAATGGCCAAAATGGTGTTCTAGAGGTCAAGTGTCCATTTAAATGGAGACTTTCCAAAATTGATGATGCTTCCAAAGATTCTCAATTCTGTTGTGAAATAAACAAGGACCAAGTTCAGCTTAAACGTAATCATAATTACTATTATCAAGTGCAAGCCCAGATGGCTCTTACAAACTCATCATGGTGTGACTTCGTGATTTGGACATTATCCGATATACATATTGAACGGATTTCGTTCAATGAACAATTTTGGCAAGATTGTCTTGTTAAAGTCATCGAATTTTATCAGAAGTTTGTTCTCCCTGAACTTTTCTCATGTCGTGTGCAAAGAGGAAAATGTTTATATGATTAAACGCAAACAAATCATCCAGACTTTAAAGTAGTCTACTTAGTGACAAACTGTAAAAAAATAGTTCAATGTTGACTTTTTTCATTTTTATTTAGTTTAAGTTTGTTTTAATGTATCATTTATTGATCCCATCATGAGAAGTTATTACAATATATTGTGATATTTCAATGTTGATTTGATTTTGTTTGTGTAAAATATTAGGATGTTTGTTGTTTTCTGTATAGGTTAACTCTTTGTACAGTCTTGATGAATGTTTTATCCTTCCACCATAATTCCTTATCCCTTTTCCTCATATAGACACTTTCTGGCACCTCTGGAGCAGACAGCTTTTTCAAAAACATAGTGACAAAAGAAGAAATTGCTCAAAATATTCAATTTCTCCTTTTGCCACAATGTTTTCCACTTTTAGTCATAGGTTATCCATTCAATTATAGAGATTTTCCTTCCACCATAATTCCTTATCCCTTTTCCTCATATAGACACTTTCTGGCACCTCTGCAGCAGACAGCTTTTTCAAAAACATAGTGACAAAAGAAGAAATTGCTCAAAATATTCAATTTCTCCTTTTGCCACAATGTTTTCCACTTTTAGTCATAGGTTATCCATTCAATTATAGATATTTTCCTTCCACCATAATTCCTTATCCCTTTTCCTCATATAGACACTTTCTGGCACCTCTGCAGCAGACAGCTTTTTCAAAAACATAGTGACAAAAGAAGAAATTGCTCAAAATATTCAATTTCTCCTTTTGCCACAAAGTTTTCCACTTTTAGTCATAGGTTATCCATTCAATTATAGAGATTTTCCTTTTTTGACTACATTTCTTCAGTCGTCTACTGCGGAATTGTCATATGAGGCAAAGGGTTTACTCTTTTCCCTGGTAGCTCAGTCTGTATGGATGTGAGCTGTCAATCGAGGGGTTGTGAGTTTGATCCCCAGCTCGGCCCTTTTTCTTTCCGACAATGGACAAAAAACACTTTGACACGCGTCATTCGTCTTCTACCAATTGGGTAACGGTCTATATGGAAAATCAGCCAGTTGCTTGGAAAGAAACGCAGAATAAATGAACTGGCTGCCGTGAAATGACTGAAAAACTGCAGCAGGCCACTTTAGAAAACATTGCGGCAAAATGATTTATTGCTTATAATGAGCAATTAATAATAACTTTTGAGTTAGAGCCTCACCAGTCACCTGCTATTGAATATCTCTAAAATTGAAAGTATAATTTCCCTATAATCATTGGAATGAGTTGAAAACATTGTGACAACAGGAGAAATTGACCCTTAGCAAAATGAGCAATTTCTACTTTTTCCACAGTTTGCAATGATTGTCTGATCAATGTTTATGCAGCAATGAGGATCTACATATGGATAAGGTTTAGCCAGCACTTGCTTATTTTCATTATGATATATAAACACCAAAAATATGTATTTTTAAATATTTTAATTTCGTTTCATATTAAATTAATATTAATAACAAAGTAAACAATATGAATTGAAAATCAGGTTTTTGTCTTATTTTTACATTACAATTCATTTATTGGAGTTGTCCGATTGATCATCAAAGTCAGGACTAATTTCTTTTCATGATAATGGAGACCTCAGGTGCACCCATCCATGCACTTTAAATGACCTGTACTAAAGGTCTCCATATATACTGGGCACTTGTATATATGTTAAATGGAATTATAACAGTAAATTCTTTTAAAATTAATATTTAATTATTAACCCTGTCTCTCATATAGAATTAGTGTCAAAAGAAGAAATTGCACAAAACATGCAGTTTCTCCTTTTGCCACAATGTTTTCCACTTTTAGTCATAGGTTATTCATTCAATTTAATAAAGAGATTTTCTATGTTTTGACACAATCTCTAGACTAAGCCCATTGGTGAAAGACAAATGACGCATGTCAAACGTCGGAAAGAAAGTTGGCTGAGCCGGGATTCGAACTCATAACCCTTGGATTGACAGTCCGCGTCGCTACCGACTGATATATAATGGTTTATAGAAATATCTATATAAAGCTATAAAGCTTTGATAACAAACAAACAATAATAATATAAAAAATATGGATCATCATGAACCAGAGGAAATTGAAGATTTGAAAGATCAACACATATTTTTAACATCTTAGACACTCTTTTTGATAACGTTATTGGTATTACACCACTAAGTATACGAAAGTTTTTAACACGTTCCATTGCCCTCTCTACGTCAATGCGTAAGTTGGCAATTCTACGCGTTTCCTCAACTTCTCTCCTAGAAAACCGGTGTGTTTTGAATGGAGGTATTATCATATCTATCCCTAAGGGCGTGGTTAAGTCTGTTATTAAAAATCCCTTGTCTGCCATAATCGCGTCACCTTTCTCGCATAACTCCAATATACCACACTGTTTTGTAATTTGTTTGTCACTGATGCTTCCTGACCACAAGTCTGACACAAATGTAATAATTCCAGCTGGACTAATACCTAATAGTGCTTTATAAGTCATATGGGACTTGTAGCTGGAAAACATCAACGACTTATTTGACAAAGATTGAGGTGTCTCTGTAAAAAATTCTGTACAGTCGATTATGACACGACAGTTAGGATATTTCCTACTGAACTTGTTTGGCATAAATTTGTTGACAAGTTCTCTGCTTGGCCAATCGGTCAAGAACGC
The DNA here is from genome assembly GCA_031761405.1 of Serripes groenlandicus. Classification (NCBI taxonomy): domain Eukaryota; kingdom Metazoa; phylum Mollusca; class Bivalvia; order Cardiida; family Cardiidae; genus Serripes; species Serripes groenlandicus. The sequence continues at coordinate 32,507,714 of JASEVX010000013.1, read as the reverse complement.
AAGTTTTAAATGTAAATATTCAATCCATTTCTCACATATGACTCCACATGTAGATTTTGATATGAAAAATTCATCAATTAGACGAAGACTTCTTGGACGCCCTGTTACTGAATTTGAATTAGATGCATTTCTTTTGGTTTTTTTAGATGCATCACTCATTTCATCAAACAACGTATAAAATACTTGCTTATTTGGCACTCCCGTGTAAAACATACACTTTTCATCAGAGTTGATGTCTTCGATTGTCACTGTTGGTTTGTTACACTGTGTGCCTGAATTTGCAAATGTTTTGATTGGCTCGGATTTTTGTAAACAGTCACAAAGTTTTGTGGCATAATAAGTTTCATGTTCGTCAAAGATCATTTCGGTTTGTGTGGAGGCATCAGATTTATCTGTATTTGGTGTTTGTGTGCATACTGAGGTACTTGAAATCCAAATGTGTGTTTGGCAGTCCTTATTTAAAGTGTTATTTATGCCATCAATTTTAACTAGACCCACATAATCATGAAACAGTAAAGATGTTTGCTCCGATGTATGGCCACTTTTGAGGTTGACTGTTTGTCCACGGGGCTCTGGCTTCTCCAATGGTTGCACGTTGTCGTCAATGACCATTAGAGTGATGTTTTCCAACTGAAATTAAAATAAAATAAAAATGTAAGTCCATATCTACAAAAGTTCAATACATATTGAATACAAATTCAACAAAAGAAAGAAATAAGAAAAATTACCCCACACCCATCGGTTTTCTAATAAACTTTACAATGTTATTGTGAGAAGAAAATAAATAATTAGAAAATAACCCCACCCATCGGTTTTCTAATAAACTTTACAATTTTATTGTGAAAAAGTCACTTTTCATTATTTTTTTATTATTATTTAATTGTTTTAATATGAACATATGCTTACGGTAGTTGTGTTGAAACGTCTTTCACCAAACATCGATGGAACCATATTCTTCTGAAATTCGCCACCGACGAAGTGTTCAGAACATAGACGTTGAGAGTCGTTGTGTTTGAAGCACTTTTTCAATAGTTTGATTCGTCGTATCCATGCATTCCTAACACTGTCATTTGTAGGAAACCTATGCAACGAAACAGTACGTCCATTTACGTTTTACCCTCGATAATGTGAGCATACGGTACAATAATGTCGCTTTGTTGGTGTTAAATCTTCCATTTTGACAAAACCTCTCCGGAAGTGACTGAAAACAGCGCGCTGACCGTTATCGATTTCTATTTGTAGAGAGTAGCGCAAAGGGAAGTAAAAAATCAAAGTACGGCAACACCTTTCCGGACAGGGCTATTGCATCATATCCTACCTCCTACATACATCTGCGTATTTCATTGGTCAAGCGACGTCACATGGTGACGGTGCATAATCCATACACGGTCACCGGGAGCCTAATATTTTTTTGGTTAAATTGACGTCATTGGAACGTGCATGACGTAATATAAGGATATGACAAAAGTGACGTAGTGATAGACGAAACTAAAAGACAAAGGTCATGTGGTCTGTACCGACCAATGAAAATCGTGATGCAAAGAAAATTTTATTCGGAACCCAATAATCTATGTTTAGACTTACAGGGGTGTAACATCATTTTTTGTTCACCGTTGTGGGAATCGTATATAGGGAAAACCACGTGAGGTATAATAACGAGCACAGCTCGTTCTTAGGTATTACCTTATTATACGAAATTTCCTATAATCAGATATATGGAAAACATTTGGTTGCAAAATTTGATAATTTGACTTTGCACCAAAAGATTAAGTAGGGATAGTGCACAATAACGGTCCCAGTTCCGACAGCTTGTAACATATTCCTTAATCATGGTAGTCATATACCTACAGCTTAGACCCATTATAGGCGCTGTGCACGTGACGAGGCTTTGTCTTTTTCATATTAAAAATAGTATTTACCTGATGTATTGTATTGAAACTTTCTACAACCCATATTTGATCCAGAATATTATCCATCAAATATAGGTAACAATACTGCAAATATGGGGTAGATATGCATGTAATGATACATAATCAACATCACAAAACATGGATATAAAGAAACTACATATATGTACATATCAATCAGCAATGTTAATCAAGATAGTCGGTAGGATATATTCGTTACACAGTGTGCTAGTGACCTAATATGGTATATACGGTGTCAGTAAATTTCATATGGGGCTCGAGCTGCGCTCTCGCCCCATATGAAATTTACTGACACCGTATATACCATATTAGGTCACTAGCACACTGTGTAACTAATAATATGATGTTAATATGTCCTTATATTTGGTAGATATTTGTTATTGTGTGTGTAGTAGATATAACGTTATACGTGCTTTCTTTTTCATTATATGATGTGCACATATTATATATCGTACTTTCATTTATATACGATGTAAAACTCACTATATATGCTTTACATGTTCTAAACACACTTACTAATCAACTGCATAATTATATTGTTATTCGTACCAAACATAAATGTGAATGCACTTCATATAAACACAGCAAACAAGTCATTATAAGACGGTTATGAAGTTCAATACCATCGCATCTTCCCCAGTAATCTTGAGCACGAACACTACTGGTAAGCATATCTTGACACCAGCGCATCTGTCCGAATGATGTCCTCGTAATGATAAATACCAGCAATACTAGTATGTTTACACCATGACATCAGTGTATAAGTCCAAATGATGTCCTCGTAACGATGAGCATCAGCACTACTGGTATGTTTATCCTGATACCAGTGCATCTCTCCGAATGCTGTACAAGGAACTATGAACATCAGCACTATCGATATGTTATCATGACGCAAACGCATCGAGCGTAATGTCATCTCCTGAATCCTTAACGTTAAGAATGAATGAATGAATGTATATTGTTTTATGGCGCATCTACAGCTAAGGTCATTTAGCGCGCAATTAATTTTAATTATTCATGATCCCTGGGTAAACAAACCAGTACTAGGCTAGAACATGTGCCTTGCCCAAGGGCACTCCACCATGACCGTAGTGCCCTTAACGTTAAGTAGGGACACTCGTACTATGTCCTTGGTATGACTCGATTTTTGATCGAACCCATGTGTCCAGTAACTAAGTTACAAACTACTACACCATTTCAGCAAAACTGGTAAGTTTACCAAGACACTAGTGCATATTTCCAAATGCTGTCTCCTTAATGATAATCACCAGCAATACTGTTAAGTTTATCCTGACAGCAGGTCATCTGTCTAAATGCTGTCCGAATAATACTGAGCACCAGTACTACTGGTAAGCTTATCATGACACCAGTGCATATTTCCAAATGCTGTCTCCGTTAAGATGAGCACCAGTAATACTGGTAAGCTTATCATGACACCAGTGTATCTGTCCAAATGCTTTCCATGTAATACTGAGCACCAGTAATACTGGTGAACTTATCATGACACAAGTGTGTCTGTCCAAATGCTGTCCATGTAATACTGAGCACAGTACTAATGGTAAGCTTATCATTACACCAGAGTGTTTTTCCAAATGCTCTCCCCGTAATGCTGAACACCAGCACTACTGGTAAGCTTATCATGACACCGGTGTTTCTTTCTAAATGCAGTCCCCGTAACGCTGAACACCAGCACTACTGGTAAGCTTATCATAACACCAGTGTTTCTTTCCAAATGCTCTCCGTAATGCTGAACACCAGCACTACTGGTAAGCTTATCATAACACCAGTGTTTCTTTACATATGCTCTACGTAATACTAAACACCAGCACTACTGGTAAGCTTATCATGACACGAATGTTTCTTTCCCATTGCTCTCCCCGTAATGCTGAACACCAGCGATACTGGTATACTTATCATGACACTAGAGCATATGTCTAAATTATGTACATGTAATGTTAAACACCAGCGTTACTGGTACGCCTATGCCGATGCCAGTGCAACCGTGGTTTTATCATCTCTTGAATTTTGAACGTCAAGAAGGGACACTGTTCTACTCGTACAATGACCTTGGTATGGCTCGACTTTTGATCACAACAAAGTGTCTACTTATCGAGGTACACACTACTACACTATTGAGTATTTTGAACAGGTAAAACGTCAATCCAACCGATTCACTATTGCAATGGTTGTACCTCAACTCGAGCGCGGGTGCAACGTTTTTAATCTAAGCTCGGGTTATAAATATAACAATTGTGTTCGATAAACTATAACATACTACACATATTTTCTATTTAGCTAAGAAATTGTCGTGATATTTCAGAAACTATTTTACCACAGATATATGCATGCATAATTCCAAACACGGTACATTCAGAACACGTCTATTGGAATAAAAACAATACGGTACATTCGGAAGTACTTGCGAGTTGGCGTACATAGCACGACTGGATTATACGAACTTTGGCAAAGTTTCCGTATCTACTGATCTTAAATTGCAGCAGTCAGAATTATGTATTCAATTATTCGTGGTTCATGTTTTTCTACAATGTATCTAAATTACTGCATTGTAATCGACGTCACAGACAATTCAAATAAACAGGTCAGCATATTTAACCGCTTCCCACTTGTAACAAATCTGCAGCAGACGACAGATATAATATTGCCAAAAATACGAAAAATCTTATTGATTAACGAATGAAGTGTAACACATTGTTACAAACTGAGGAATTGCTCATTATAAGCAATTTCTTCCTGCTACAATATGTTATCACAACTGGTCTGATGCGTAGGCGTCAAACAGCGTATGCATATGGGAAAGCGTTTGCCTTTATTAATCCGCCATGGAATCAATAACCTACTATTAATTAATTCAAAGCTTCCGCATACTAACATGGCGACTTCCTACATATTTGAAGGTTTTCCATTATTTGATTCCTTACTAAACATACCAATTATATATAACCAATCTTTATAGCCTATCCTAAAGAGTGTGAGACAATGACTCATTGGTAGAGGGTCAGTCCCGTGATCTAAATGTGCCTGATTAGTTACCCGTGATAGCGGGTCAGCATTTTGGTATGATTAATTGATTGGGGTCATAGCCGATGAGTCAAATTAAATGGCTGTGAGAGAATAGAGAATGTATGCTTTCAGGAGCAAGGGAGAAAGAGACAGACAGAAGAACATATTGTCGTACCTTAATGTGAATATGTGTCTTCAATGTGTAAGCTCCACGTTCTACTGTTATCGTTATCCAACCTACTGATAAGATAGCGTGTTTTCAAAACAGCTAACAATCCTCATTGGTTAAACGTACCAGTGTAATAATGGTTCCCGACGTAACTTAGTTGTGGATAATGAACGTGTTTTATCAATATTTTACATATATTTATTCTAACACTTTTCCGATTTGATTAACACCATTATAACACTTAACCTGTATTCCTCGCTGACTTCGAGTACACGATTGATTGATTGATTGGGGTTTAACGCCGTTTTTAACAATTTCTTAGTTATATCACTGCGGCCAGTTCACCTACTCATGCATTTCCTGGTTTTCTCACACAAGTACTCCACACAACAATCTTCCCAAGCAACTGGCTGCTTTTCCACATAGACTTAGCCCATTGGTGGAAGACGAATGACGCATGTCGTCGAGTAAACGAAGTTTAACGTCAGTTCAGACTGTGTAAGGGTTAGTCATATGAGCCGTCACTCAAGAAAACAAACAGTGTGGACTCTGCGTAAAGTATCAGCTTAAGCATGACACAAAGGCTTACCAAGACAGACACGTTTCGTTCCCTGTAGATTTAATGTTTCATGAATCAATACTCTATACATATATGTTGACAATGCTTGTATTATTCCTGCACGTTGAAATGTCGCTTGTATAATGCGTATAAGGTACAATGTAAATAAACTTAGCTAATAATTGAAGTGTTTTCTGCACCTTTAGTCGCGTAGGTGCGACAGTTCAAACAATAAGAGGAATGCTGTAGCTTAAATAAATAAAAAAATAATTTTTAAATTCACAAGTAAATATATAAATTCATCTTGAATAAGATATATAAATAGATAATTATTTCTCCTTTTCCATCAATGTTGTTAAAAGTCTTCTCTTACAGAAGTGTCATTTATCGTCTCAATCAGGTAAAGGGATGTTTTTATCAGATAAATCTGATGTGATTTATGTCCTATATAGCATATATCCTTTTTCACATTCAGTCGCATTCTGACGCAACTGCGGCAAATGTCTTGTTGACACTTATAAATCATACACATCGATGTCTCTTTTTGCCTCAATGTTAGATATACAAGAGCCGTGTTTAGTCATTTGAGGTATTAGTGACACTCCGCTTTCACAATTAAACTGGTAGTTATCAGTTAGACCTCTGACGTCGATCATACATATAAAAGAGCCGCGTTTAGCGATATCGGGGTGTTAGTGACACTCCACTACCACAATTAAACTGGTAATATTCAATTAGACCTCTGACGCCGATCATCGATATACAAGAGCCGTGTTTAGCGATTTGAGGTGTTAGTGACACACCTCTCCCACACTTAAACTGTTAATATTCAGTTAGACCTCTGACGTCGATCATACATATACAAGAGCCGTGTTTAGTGATTTGAGTAGTTAGTGACTCTCCATTTCCCCACAATTAAACAGGTAATTATCAGTTAGAGCTCTGTCGTCGATCATAGATATACAAGAACCGTGTTTAGTCATTTGAGGTATGAGTGACACTTCGCTCTCACAATTAAAATGATATTTTTTAGTTAGAACTCTGACGCCGATCATAGATATACAACTGGTATTTTTCAGTTATATCTCTGTCGTCGATCATGGATATACAAGAGCCGCATTTAGCGATTTAGATATGGAAAAGAAAAGACCAACTGTAAACAACTGTTCGTCACAGTTTGTCGGTATTTGTCACAGATTACGTTGGAGATAGCTTTTGAGTAAACTTAGACATAAAGAGTAGCGCGTTTTTGGATTTAAGTCATTGCCTGTTATTAAACCATTAACACATAACCTAATGGCACCAAAATTAATTGTAGAAAAACTAATAAATGCTTCGAAGATATACGAAATAATAGTGTGAGAAAACGAGAAATAGTCCGTGATGAGTAACATCTAGATCAAACTATGTGTTGATATTATATTTTATGTCGCGAATGCGTCCAAAATCGAGTATATTGAATATATTAAGTCGACAGGGTTTACATTACCGTACATGGGTGACGGAGGCAGTTCTTCGCTACTTAGATATGCACGGCGAGGGTAACTACAGTCATGCTTACAACTTTGGAGTCAGTTATCTTTTTAAGATGCATGTGTTAATTTAAAAAATGTTTGTAGTTATTATTTTACCATTTTAACATAATTCGCGATTTGTTTCTGTGTTTAAACACTCAATGTCTTAACCGATTGGATACATGTTTTCTTAACCAATCCAATTGTCCAGAATTGTGTGAAGTCTATATTTCATCCGTGTGTTGCCAAGCAGCCAACTGGTGCATCCGTTCCATCTGACGAAGGCTCTGCTATGTAGACTGCTCCACTCACCTGTTTAATCTTGTTATACAAAGGATATCCAAATGCAAAGCTGGACAAGGCCTTTTTAATAATTTAATATTGAAAACAAGTTAACATGTTTATTAATCCTACAACAGTGCATATTCCAATTGAACCATCGTATATTTGGAACATTTACTGTAAATCTGCAGCAGAAAAGTTTTAAAAAACCAAATCGTAAAAGTAGAAATGCTCATTTTGAAATTGTTTTCCTTTTGAAACATTTTCTTTCAATTGTATTCAGAAAAGTTGCATTTATATAGATTTAGTAAATGTGATATCATTGTCGTCTGCTGAAGAGTCACTCTAATTGGGAAAGGGTTAACCAATCGTTTCCTTAAACGTATACAACACCCTTCGTTCATGGTATACTATGTCCATGCAGCATATGGTACAATATATTGTCTGTGGTATAGTCTAAACTAATTAACACATTTGACTGCCAGCTTAACCATTTGGTTTGTAAACGTTGCATTGTTCTACAAGGTCAAGATTAAGAGGACAACCAATACTGACTTGTTGTTTTTCTATTTATTGTATTTGGGATTTTACAACAGTATTTCAGTTAACCAAGGCGACATAACATTCCGCCGTGAATCAAGGGTAACACACCGTAGTTTAGGACGTGTGCACTTTCCAGGGGCAGTCTACCTTTACCACCGCACCGGGAGTGGCGATCAACTAAGGAACTCCAAATAGTATTCACTTGGTCGTGACTGATTCCTTATATCAAAATAAATTTACATAGAAAACAAACCTTATCGAAAGTGTTTACATATGTGTACAATGATCTGCAATGGTATCCAGGGCAACATTTTTTTACAGGCGTTTCTTGACCTTCTAAGACAAATTTACGAGAAGTGCAAAGCCAGATCGGACTGTGTGGATGTGCGCTGGCTGGTCTGCATCACAAAGGTCCATAAATGTGGTTTTTTTTTAGAGCGTCACTCAATCATATAAACTAGTGTCGATAGATCAGCACTTCACTTCATATATCTTGTGTCCTACGAGAACCAACCTTAGAGTATATCGACTAGTGTAAATAGATCAGCACCTCACTTCATATAACTCGTGTTTTTACGAGAACCAACCTCGGACTATGTTGGACACATGTTCAAAACGGCCAGGATGCGCACGGACAATATGTATACTAAATAAGCCCTATACGTTAATGGTTTCGTAAAAGCTTCTGTGGGCTTATTAATTAAAAATGCCGATCTAGATATCAAATCACGGATACCAAGTGTAATCTGAATCTACACTTGTGACAAATGATCTACGGTTGGGTTTTCTGTAGCACCAATTATATACACTGGAACCAGTCCTATTATTTACATTTTAAAATCAAACATATTTACAGTGCTCTACTTGCTAACCACGTGCCAAAGAGAAATGAAGACTTTCACTCAGATAGAAACAGGGACTGACGCCGGAGTATCACATATTTGACACTTAAAATAGACTAGTATCAGTCCAACTATCCTTTAAAAAGTAAAGAAGATTTTCTATATGCTCAATATTTTTCCTGTGTGATAGAACTAAAAACTGGTTCCAGTGTATCACTTCACATACCACAATAAACCCTTCTCATCAAAGCGATACAGTGCCAACGTCCACTGCAGCAGATGTGTTGCATGTGACCCGCAAGCTATACGAGAGAAACGGTTAACACGTTTTCATTGTTGTTAGAAACGTTGTAGAGTTATGAAATTTGAAACACTTTATTTTTTGGCACTCTACTTTTATTAAAGATACATTCAGAAAATGTTTATCGTGTCGTTTGTTTAATAGATTTGTTTATCTTTCAAGCGGTACATAAAATATAATCTACAACAATCAAGACATTTCTCTTAGCTAAAGAAAGTAAGGATTGTTGTCGTGACTCTCTTTTTTGGCTATTTTTACCAACAAATAATTGACACAATATATAATACGTGATATGATTTAGAAGAAAACGTTGAATGATGCAATGTCTAACAGTATTTACAACTCTACACAAATAATTTCAAAATATATCACACAATTTTCCGACTTATATCTTAATAACATGATACATATTCAGAAAAAAGGAAATATCCTTTTATATGTGTTTCGGACTACAACATTCGAAATTGGATGAATATCCGTATAGTTTTTGTGAGTAGCTTGTACTTTAGGAATGAAAAATAGATTTATAAACAGATATGTAGTAGATCATTCTATTGATTTGCCACTGAAGTGACCTAATTAGTATATGTAAGTGTACACGGTCACCTATTTACTATTGAAGTGACCTAATTAGTATATATGTAAGTGTACACGGTCACCTACATGTATGAACTAATGAAGTGATCTAATTAGTATATATGTAAGTGTGCACGGTCACCTTTGAACTATTGAAGTGACCTAATTAGTATATGTAAGTGTACACGGTCACCTATTTACTATTGAAGTGACCTAATTAGTATATATGTAAGTGTATACGGTCACCTATGAACTATTGAAGTGACATAATTAGTATATATGTAAGTGTGCACGGTCACCTATGAACTATTGAAGTGACCTAATTAGTATATGTAAGTGTACACGGTCACCTATTTACTATCGAAGTGACCTAATTAGTATATGTAAGTGTACACGGTCACCTATGATATATTGAAGTGACCTAATTAGTATATGTAAGTGTACACGGTCACCTATTTAGTATTGAAGTGACCTAATTAGTATATATGTAAGTGTACACGGTCACCTATGAACTATTGAAGTGACAAAATTAGTATATATGTAAGTGTGCACGGTCACCTATGAACTATTGAAGTGACCTAATTAGTATATATGTAAGTGTGCACGATCACCTATTAACTATTGCAGTGACATAATTAGTATATGTAAGTGTACTCGGTCACGTGTTGAGTACTTATGTGACATAATCAGTATAATATAAGAGAACATGGTCACTTATTCATCATTACATATGGTGTAAATTGAATGTAAGTATTACGACTAAGCCCCCCTTTGTCTGAAAACAAGCAACCCTCTATCGACCGACATATACAGGTAAATCAGTGTATCTGTATAACAAGCACTTTGAATAAACGTTTGGTTTGTTTCGATATCTACTTGAACGTCCGTTTATTCTATCTACTTCATGGTAAAGCCCAGGAGTGCGGCTGGTGTCCATGCTTGTCCGATAACCAGAGTCTTATCGCTGGGTCTGTAAGCCAAACACTGAGGATTGTACATGCCGTCATCTTTAGTAAGAAGAATACTATATTTAGTACCCTTATTCGTTACCACGTATATGTTGTGTAAACCGGTCATATAAGATGAACCTGCTCCACACACAATGAAGTTATCATACGAGTCAAACAACAACCCACGGCTGCAGGAACACCATCCATCGTCAGCACCTTTACCACTCCTCCGTTTCCATTGTTCTTATGACAACTAACATATAGTTTATCGTTTTTACAGTCAATTCCCCAACCTTTCATTCCGATAGAAATTGATTGACCCTTCTCAATTCCATTAGACACAGTTAAGAATTGAAGACTGTTTGAATCTGGTTCAGTCACAATGACCTCGGTCTTAGACACAACCGCCGCATCCCAGGCAGGGGATCCAGTCTTCAGTTCGTTCTTCAGTTTGAAGTCCAATGCATAGACTTTGACGGATTTTTTGTAATAGTCACAAATGACTAATTTGCCGTCTGGCATAAAAACACACCCTGTTACATTCTGTGTTCCTGTATCAATGGCTACCTTTTTTGTAGTAGAGGATATATCAGGGAAGGAAAACTGATGTTCTCGTCTTTCAACGGTCTTAGGTTTAATGATCTGTTTCTTTTTGACTTCTAGACTGCCCATTGTGGTTATTTCTGACATTAGGGTCACAAGTTTGTCAGACTGCTCGAACTCTAACGTAACTGGCATTACCTGTTTCAATATTTCGTCTTTCATTTCTATCCCATCTTCAATGTTTCCTTTCTCTCTCATCATTAGGACAAATGCCGCATCATCACTTTCCTGTCCGAGAGATTCAAATGAGCTCAAAATTCGTTCCATCTGTTCGCTCGTGTCAATCACTGCTTTTTTATCACTTTCCATCTCAGCAATAAGTTGATTTTTAGTGTTTGATATCTTTTCTTCCATATCCTTTGCCAATCGTTCTGCACAAGCGATGATTTGTTGTTTGATTTTCCTAACTTCTTGAATACATTTTCTAGATTGATTCTCTATCATTGTTGTATCCCTGGAATGTTCAATTTCTTTGTTCTCTGATAATAAAGTCTTTAATTTCTCAATACATTGAAACACATCGTTCTTTTTATTTGCATCTTTCGAAATTAGCTTCAGGTCCTGGGTGTTACATTTTCTGTGTTTCGTTGTGTTACAAACATTGCATACGGCTATTGAATGGTTGACACAGAAAAGTGCAAGAGTCTCTGTGCGGTGGATGTCGCATACCATGATTGTAGAAATCAATGCCTTCTGTTTGATCGACAATCTTTGTGACTCTTTGAACGGTTTAAGCTCATGATCACATGATGCTTTAGAACTGCGATGGACTACTTCACATGAATCACACAAATATTCTGAACAAACCAGACAGAACGTCCATGCTTGTGTGTTAATACCTCGAAAAGAGCAATGGTCGCACATCTTTGTGTTGTCTTCATCAGACAGGTTTGTTGGATTTGCTTCGGCCATTTTCGTCGACCTGTCCTGAAAAATGAATTAATCAAAGAAATCATAAGTTGTTCGTTTACAACGAGAGACCATTGGCACCGACAACAATAATCTTGAGGAAAAGGGTAACGTTAAACGTTTTGAAAATAAATCATATAGCTTGATCAGAAATGGTGTAAAATCTACATTTTCACTCTTTAGATTTAATAATAACCCCTTTACGAACCCAAACTGTTATCAATGAGTCGCTATAAATGATTAACCCTTTACCATATAAAGACGTGTTATGAGATCTCTGCAGCAGATGACCTTTGAAATTTGTTTCGGTAAAAGGAGAAATTGCTCACAATGTTTTCAAAAACGACTATAACAAATTTGCTGTATGTGGGAAGGGTTTAAGCAGGGTACACATAATCAGATTTTGTGTAAATCAAGTAACCCTGTTCACCTCATTACCCAATAATAACCTGATCCCGACCGTTATCCTCTTGTGTTTATGATTACGGCGTACACGTGTTTACACCAAATCAAAAATGTTTTCTAACCATGCTTGTGTTCTATCATAAAACAAAATATAATTCAAATTGCTCCTTTTAGTCATTAAAACTACCTCTATCATGATACTGTTAGGTCGTAGGGTACTGTTTAATTATATGCAACTTTACATTGTTTCTTATAATATATGACAGATATATACATGCACACCATAATACTGTATATCTCTGTAAAACAGACAGAATCAGGTTTTAAATAATCAACAAGTACGCGATTTACATACGATTCTTCATTGAAACACCTAAAGGAATGATCCTGGCCGTTAGACAAACTTAACAACACATGTATAGCTTTCAGGGACGACAAACTAGCATCGACTAAGACAAATTTGTATATCGGAATACTAGAAATATCACTGAAGGTGATAAATACTCCCAGCTGGTGCCTGACAATATACATATGTATGAGAAATTCAAGGGGCCATAACTCATTTACACCGACAATATGCAGAACTAGGCTTGGTATCAATCATTATTGTGAAGTATATTGAATTCTAACCGAGGGCTGCTGAGAAATAGTGTCCACAAGAAATGTCTACAGACCAACGTACCAACCGACCGACCGACCGACCGACAAGCGTGACTCCTATATAGCCCTCATATACTATGTATCTGGGGGTATAATAATCGAAAACTTAAACAAAGGTCAAACTTGAATATCGTAAGTAAAATTAAAAGTTTATTCCTACAGGAGAAAAAAAACAAGAGGGCCATGATGGCCCTGGATCGCTCACCTTAATTATAAAATGTACTGCAATGCAAAACACATCAAGACAAATATTCTGAATGCAACCTCCACAATGTTAACAAGATGTTCCTTCATTTGGCCTAGTGATCTATATTTTTTTTACCTGATATGACCCATATTCCAACATGGACTAGATATCATCAAGACAACATTCTGACAAATTTTCAACTTGCTCAAAGTAAAAATGTGGCCTCCGGAGTTTGAACAATAATTTCCTTTATTGACCTTGTTTCTGACCCAATATGACCCATATTCTAACTTGACCTAGATATAATTCAAGTTGCTGAAGCAAAAAATGCGGCATCCAAAGTGTTAACAAGATTTTCCTACAATTTGGCCTAGTGACCTAGTTTTTGACCCTACATGATCCATATTCAAACTTGGCTTATATATCATTTAGATAAACATTCTCATTAAATGTCAAGCTGCTGTAGCAAAGAATGAGTCTTCTACAGAGTTAACAAGATGTTCAACATTCTGACTAAATTTCAAGCTCCTGAAGCAAAACATGCGGCTTCTACAGAGTTAAGACAAACATTCTGACAACATTTCTACATGCTCAAGTTGAAAATGTGGCCTCTACAGTGTTAACAAGATTACCTTCAATTTGGCCTAGTGACCTAGTTTCTGACCCAATATAACCCATATTCGAACTTGACCTAAATATCATCAAGGCAACATTCTGACAATTTTTCAACTTGCTCAAAGTAAAAGTGTGGCCTCAAAAAAAGTAATCGAATTCGCCCTAAATGTTATTATTTATGTTATCCAAGTAAAATCAAAGTCGAAAATGTATCGTTTTTCACAATAAAGTGAACTTGAATCGTTTTAAATTTTCCCAATGAAGGGGTTTCCTATTTAAAAATACCACGGAATCCTTCAGACGGGCACCTTGCAAGGATCACGTGATCAGTGAAATAAACGTAAACACAAAATGGCGAATTCATCAGCGTCGAATATGGAAGAGGTAAGTATTTTGGCCCAATTATCGTTTAAATCATGCATAATGTATGAAAAAGAACCCAATATTGTGAAAAATGTTCAAATCATTGTAATCTCGGCTTTGTTTACTCGGAGCTTATCGGTCATGTGACGACTCTTCAATTCACGTGACGACTCTTCAAGTCACGTAATGAATGAGATAAAAGCATCGAAAGCTATTTAAAAACTTACCCTGTTAGTCACAGAGTAGAATTTGCGATGGAAAAAGTACCGAAAACAAGAAAATCTCACCGATTATAGGGGTATGTAATATGTCAGTTATCATATTTTAATGCCCCAAATACAAAAATAACACTTATTTTCTTAAAATTGGAAATTTTATTTTACTTTAAAGTTAAAGGGAGACTATCATACGTGTATACCTTCTTCGCAAAGTACATCCGAGGTTTAACGCTACTTTATCGTGATATGTCAATCTTTTAAATATTTATTTACACCCTTATACAGTTTTATTGAGACTATTATACCTGTATTCATTACTCGCAATGTACATCCGAGGTTTAACGCTGCGTTATCGTGATATGTCATTCATTTCAATATTTATGTTCACCTTTATTAAATTATAGTGACACTATTATCTCTGTATTCCTTGTTCGCATTGTATATCCGCGATTTAACCTTTTACTACATACAGCAAATATGCAGCAGACGATTTTGAAAACATTAAGTCAACATATCGAATTTATAAATGAAAAAATGAATATTTAATAACGTTTACTGAATAAAAAAGTTCACAAGTCGTTTGCTGTAGAGGCGTCAGAAAGCACCTTTATGTGCTAAAGGGTTAACGCTGCTTTCAACAGGAGTTTATTTATATACGGACTTAAAAGTGGGACTATGAGGTTTTCGCTCCTTGGCGCCACGGAGGGAAGCCAATAAGTTGACTACGAATTTACTTTGCCTGGAATCTCGTATGCAAGGAGGGGAGGCACTTAGTCTTTTACGAAAACGTATCTCGTATCTAAGGCAGATTTTACTCGACAAGGTATCGAATCCGTATCTCGTATGTAAGGAGGACGCCTCTAAGTTAGTTACGCTTTTAATCTACAAGGTATCGAATACGTATCTCGTATGTAAGGAGGACGCCTCTAAGTTGGTTACGATTTTACTCGACAAGGAATCGAACCCGTATCTCGAATGTAAGGAGGTAATCTCTAAGTCGGTTACGATTTTACTCGACAAGGAATTGAACCCGTATCTCGAATGTAAGGATGTAATATCTAAATTGGTCATGATTTTACTCGACAAGGAATCGAACCGTATCTCGAATGTAGAAGGTAATCTCTAAGTTGGGTACGATGTTATTCGACAAGGAATCGAACCCGTATCTTGAATGTAAGGCGGTAATCTCTAAATTGGTCATGATTTTACTCAACAAGGAATGGAACCGGTATCTCGAATGTAAGGAAAAAGACTCTACGTTAGTTACGATGTTACTCAACAAGGAATCGATCCCGTATCTCGAAAATAAGAGGTAATCTCTAAATTTGTCATGATTTTAATCGACAAGGAATCGAACCCGTATCTCGAATGTAAGGAGGTAATCTCTCTAAGTTGGTTACGATGTTACTCTACAAGGAATCGAACCCGTATCTCGAATGTAAGGATGTTATCCCTAAGTTGGTTACGATGTTACTCTACAAGGAATGGAACCGGTATCTCGAATGTAAGGAAAAAGACTCTACGTTAGTTACGATGTTACTCGACAAGGAATCGAACCCGTATCTCGAAAATAAGAGGTAATCTCTAAATTGGTCATGATTTTACTCGATGGGAATCGAACCCGTATATCGAATGTAAGGAGGTAATCTCTCTAAGTCGGTTACGATTTTACTCTACAAGGAATCGAACCCGTATCTCGAATGTAAGGAGGTTATGTTTAAGTTGGTTACGATTTTACTCTACAAGGAATCGAACCCGTATCTCGAATGTAAGGAGGTAATCTTTAAGTTGGTTACGATTTTACTCTACAAGGAATCGAACCCGTATCTCGAATGTAAGGCGGTAATCTCTAAGTTGGTTACTATGTTACTCGACAAGGAATCGAACCCGAACTCGAATGTAAGAAAGAAGACTCTAAGTTGGTTACGATTATACTCGATAGGGAATTTAACCCGTCTCTCGAATGTAAGGAGACAAGCCTCTAAGTTGGTTACGAATTTACTCGACAGGGTATCGAACCCGTATCTCGATTAAAAGGAGGGAAGCCACTAAGGTGCTTAAGATTTTACTCGACTGAGTATATCGAACCCGTATCTCGAATTTTAGGTGGAAAGCCACTAAGTTGGTTATGATTTTACTCGACAGAGTATCGAACCCGTATCTCGAATGTTAGGAGGGAAGCCACTAAGTTAGTTATGATTTTACTCGACAGGGTATCGAACCCGTATCTCGAATGTTAGGAGGGAAGCCACTAAGTTGGTTATGATTTCACTCGACAGAGTATCGAACCCGTATATCCCGCTCTCTGGTGGACTCCTTGAGACGTAGTCTTTTTTGAACTGTGACTTTCCATGACTTATTCAACCGATGTAAACTTTATTTAACCTTGGAACATTGATCTGTTCTGTGGTAGTGTTGATTGTGTTTAACGGATCTTTCAACTATATTTATGTTAGGTAAACCATCAGCATTTATTTAAGTTTATTCTGTAAACGTTACACCAGCCGTAATGCTGTCCTCGTAATGATCAGCATCTGATCTATGGTTAATTTTATCAATATACCAGTGGATGGAACGCCATAACCGTCTTATCATGACTTGATTATTTATATACGGTCTGTATTTCATTATTCGCGGTGGAAATTGCATCTTATGCAGATGATAGTTGAACATATTAGGTAGATATTTCGTTATGTGCAATATAAATTGCAATGGTTGAACTGTCTTTAAATGCAGTGCATTTAAATGTGTGTATGGTACAAATACCAATATATGCAGTAGATGTGCTAGTGTGGGTAGTAGATAAAACGTTATACGTGTTGCTTGTTACATTATATGATGTTCAAATTGAAATATATCTAGTTAGACGGTTAAGGAGTTCCATACCATCGCATCTGTCCCAATAATCCTGAGCACTACTGGTAGGATTATCGCGACACCAACGCAGCTGTCCGAATGCTGTACAAGTAATGAAGAGCACCAGCACTACTGATAAGCTTATCTTGACACCAGTACATCAATCGTAATGCTGTCCTTGTAATGTTGAGCACCAGCTCTACTCGTAAGCTTATCGTGACCCATTGTATCTGTCCAAATACTGTAGCAGTAACGATGAGCACCAGCAATACTGGTAAGTTTATCATAACATCAGTGTATCAGTCTGAATGCTGTACAAGTAACGATGAGCACCAGCACTACTAGTATGTTTATCATGACACCAGTGTATCTGACTGAATGCTGTACAAGTAACGATGAGCACCAGCACTACTGGTAAGTTTATCATGACTCCAGTGTATATGACTGAATGCTGTACAAGTAACAATACGCACCAGCACTACTGGTAAGTTGATCATGACGCCAGTGTATCAGTCTGAATGCTGTACAAGTAACGATGAGCACCAGCACTACTAGTATGTTTATCATGACACCAATGTATCTGTCCGAATGTTGTACAAGTAACGATGAGCATCAGCACTACTGGAAATTATTATCATGACGACAGTGTATCTGTCGAAATGCTGTACAAGTAACAATGAGCACCAGCACTACTGGTAAGTTGATCATGACACCAGTGTATCAGTCTGAATGCTGTACAAGTAACGATGATCACCTGCATGACTGGTCAGTTTTTCATGATACCAGTGTTACTGTCCGAATGCTGTACAAGTAACGATGAGCACAAGCACTACTAGTAAGTTCATCATGACACCAGTGTAACTGTCCGAATGTTGTACAAGTAACGATGAGCATCAGCACTACTGGAATTTTTTATCATGACGGCAGTGTATCTGTCTAAATGTTGTACAAGTAACAATGAGCGATAGCACTACTGGTAAGTGTATCATGACGCCAATGTGTCAGTCCGAATGCTGTACAAGTAACGATGAACACCAGCATGACTGGTAAGTTTTCATGACACGAGTGTTACTGTCCGAATGATGTACATGTAACGATGAGCACAAGTACTACTAGTAAGTTCATCATGACACCAGTGTATCACGTTGAATGCATTACAAGTAACGATGAGCACCAGCACTACTGGTAAGTTGATCATGACACCAGTGTAACTTTCCGAATGCTGTACAAGTAACAATGAGCATCAGCACTACTGGTAAGTCTATCATAAGACCAGTGTATCATTCCGAACGATCTACACGAAACGATGAATACCAGCACTACTGGTAAGTTTATCATGACACCAGTGTACCTGTCTGAATGCTGTACAAGTAACGATGAGCACAAGCACTACTGGTAAGTTGATCATGACACCAGTGTATCTGTCTGAATGCTGTAAAAGTAACGATGAGCACCAGCACTACTGGTAAGTCTATCATTACTCCAGTGTATCAGTCGAAATGCTGTACAAGTAATGATTATCACTAGAACTACTACTGGTAAGTGTACCAATATACCAGTGCATCTATCCAAAGGCTGTCCACGTAATAATAAGTAGCAGCACTTCTGTTAAGTTTATCCTGACAGCAGGTCATCTGTGCAAATGCTGTCAAAATAATACTGAGCACCAGCGCTACTGGTAAGCTTATCATGGCACCAGTGCATATTTCCAAATGCTGTCTTCGTTAAGATGAGCACCAGTAATACTGGTAAGCTTATCATGACATCAGTGCATATTTACAAATGCATTCTTCGTAATGCTGAGCAACAGCACTATTTGTAAGCTTATCATGACACCAGTGCATATTTACAAATGCTGTCCCCGTAATGCTGAGCAACAGCACTATTTGTAAGCTTATCAGGACACCAGTAACACTGGTAAGCTTATCATGAAACCAGTGTATATGTACAAATGCTGTCCCTGTACTACTGAGCACCAGTACTACCGGTAAGCTTATAATTACACCAGAGTATCTGTCCAAATGCTATCTCTGTAATACTGAACACCAGCACTACGGATAAGCCTAGTATGACAACAGTGCATTTGTCCAAATACACCAATACTACTGGTAAGCTTATTATGACAACAGAGTATCTGTCCAAATGCTGTTCCTGTAATGCTGAACACCAGCGTTACTGGTACGCTTATCCTGATGCCAGTGTATTTGTCGTATTGTCACCTCTGGAATCCTGAACGCAAAGTAGCTGTACTACCCATACAATGTTCTTAGCGCGATTTCACGTACTACACATATTTGTATTTTGCTAAGAAATTGTCGAGATATTTCAGAAACTATTTTACCACTGATATATGCATGCATCATTCCAAACACGGTACATTCAGAGCACTTCTCTTGATATAAGAACACTACGGTTCATTTGGAAATACTTGCGGGTTTGCTTACATAGCAAGACTTGATTATACGAACTTTGGCAAAGGTTCCGTATATATTGATCTTAATTTCCAGAGGTCAGAATAATGTATTCAAGTAACCGCGGTCAATGTGTTTCCGCAATGTATCTGATGTACTGCATTGCAATCGATGTCAAAGACCATTCACATAAACGATCTAACATATCTAACCCTTTCCCAAAAATACCAAATCTGCATCAGACGACTTTGAAATAATCTAGTCAAATCAATGGAAAACCTTTATAAATACCAAATGTATTAATACACAGTCAGTCAAAAGGAGAAATTGCTCATTATAAGCATTTTCTTCCTGCTACAATGATCGAGTCAAAACTGTAGAAGAATCTTTATAATTATCGAATGTATGGTAAATCATTGTGACAAAAGGAGAAATTAATTATGTTTAGCAATTTCTTCAGGCGTCAGACAGCGTATGAATATGGGAAAGCGACATGGAACCAACAACAATAAATAAATCCATAGTGTCCGATTTCTAAAATGGCGACTTCCTACACATTTAAAGGTTTTTGTTATTATGTGATTCCTTACTAAACATACCAATTATATAAACCAATCGTTAGAGCCGATATTAAAGACAATGGCTCATTGGTAAAGGGTCAGTCACGTGATCTAAAGTGCCTGATTCGATACCCGTGACAGTGGGTATGATTCATTGATTGGGATTTATTGCCGAGGAGTCAACTTACATGACTGTGAAAGAAACGAAAATGCATGCTTACAGGAGCAAGGGAGAAACAGACAGACGAACACATTATCTTACCTAAATATGAATATGTGTCTTCAATGTGTACGGCCCACGTTCTAATTGTTAACCGTTATCAAACCTTCTGATATGATAGCGTATGTTCAACACAGCTAACTATCCACAGTGATTAAACGGACCAGTGTAATACTGGTTCCCCTCTTAACTTTCTTCATGATGATAAACAAGGACACCAGGTCACAACGTTCGCGATAACTAGTCGTGGATATTGAACGATGGTGGGACTTTATCGGGTGTTATCACTAGTTTAACATGTTTATTTTTACCCTTATGCGAATTGAGTAACAATGACATACCTTGTCCTGTAGTCTTCGTTCATTTTGAATTACCGATTATTTAATGTCACTTTTAACAGTCAGTCAGTGTGATGATGAAGCATATACCAGCGATGCGTCTTTTGTTAAAATGTGTTAAAAATGCTTCATCAGTCAATTAGTGTGATGATAAAGCATATCACAGCAATGCGTGTTTTGTTGAAATGTGTTTACAATGCTTTCAACAGTCAGTCAGTGTGATGATAAAGTATATACCAGCGATGCGTGATTTGTTGAAATGTGTTTACAATGCTTTCAACAGTATACAATTTCAGTCACATCATGGCAATAAGTTGGAATATTACAAACACCGCCCGTAAGTAAATCCTGACAGAAGCGCTTCAGTCGATTCCTGATGTCGACAACCTACGTCACTGCAGCAGACGAGTTTTGAAAACATTCAGGAAAATTAAGCCCCTGACTCCAAATGAGGGAAGTAACTACTACCCTTCTTAAAGTTGCTTTGTATGACAAAACCGAGGATCAAACCCTGGACTTCCAATGAGGGAAGTGACTACTATCTTTCTTGAAGTTGTTTTGTATGACAAAACCGAGGATCAGACCCTGGACTTCCAATGAGGGAAGTGACTACTATCTTTCTTGAAGTTGTTTTCTATGACAACACCGAGGATCAAACCCTGGACTTCCGGTCACTACAGCACCGAGTCGGTCTCCTCTTTGGACATATACGGATAAAATCCATGGGTATATTCATATATTACAGAGGTCCACACAAGGACATATACGGGTAAACTCCATTGGTATGTTCATATATTACAGATGTCGACAAAAGGACATATACGGGTAAACTCCATGGGTATGTACATATAGTACAGAGGTCTACAAAAGGACATATATGGGTAAACTACATGGGTATGTTCATATAATACAGAGGTCCACACAAGGACATATACGGGTAAACTACATGGCTATGTTCATATATTACAGAGGTCCACAAATGCAATGTAGTTTAACATTTTTATAGCTAAAAACTTCGAGGCGTAGTGACAAGTAATGTATCCGATTGATTGTTGAAAGCAGCATGTATCCTCTAAATTTATTATATGGACCGTGTCACCTCTATTGATAACTGACCATGGCTTTGCAAACAGTGACGGTCCAGACTAACCCGCGTCTTCGAACTGACTGATTTGAAAACATGTATGTATCAATTTCATCTCTATTATTGAAAGTTTTAATATTCAATAGAGTTCAAATGTTTTCAAACGTCGTCTGCTGCAGATATTTTGGCGTCGACGTACCGCAATGAACTTGCCCCCGTGCTCACTGTCATCATTGTTGTCGTACGAATAGCCCTGTATATAATCTGTTTCCATTGATACAGATTTAGCAGAAATATAGTCATTTTCGCTGGAGTTTATACGTGTAGAATGTATTTAGTGTTATGTTCCTTTGCGTGATTTACCTTTAATGTATCGTTATTGTTTGAACTTACACAGGTCTTTTCAATACATTTAGAACTGCTTGTATTCTAATTAGTGACTTTGGGAATATTTCCTACTTGATGCGGTACCTTTGTTGGGTCGGTGATTTTAGAGTCATCGTCTTTATTGGTCGGTTTACTGGTAACTGGTATTGTTGTAGCTGGTATCAGTTTAACTGGTGAGCTTACTACTTCAGCAAAGTTTCTGGATTTTACGAGAGCACCTGTTGGAGACGTAGCGTCTGTCACGATTATATTCATTGTGCCCTTATCAAATGTATAGTCGACAAATCTTTTGTTTATTGCCAATAATATTGCCATGGATATTGCCAAATCTAGCCTAGTAACATCGTTCTGCAGCTTATCCAGTTGAGAGTTTGTGTTAGGAGCGTCTCTAGGTAGAAGGGCCATTATACGGTTCAAAGTACCCTGAAAACGGTTAAACTGAATATTTATTGAGCAAACGTCTGACTGTATTTGTTGGATCGCGATCGAGTCACTGGCTTGCTGTTTGGCAATCTTATTCACCACAGAAAGCACTTTGCTCAGGGTACCAATGTCAAGGTTTATGAATTTGTCCTTGGTGGTCGTCAATTCATCATCGTTGATTAAGACTGTTAAGAGAGTTGGAAAACACGTCGTGTATTTCTCTTGACCGTTCACCGTTTATTCACGCGTGTAGAATGTAACAGTCGTTTGCACATTTACTGTATTTGGAAGTTGAAGTCGTAGTTCTCCAGTTCACTAGACGTGTTGATGGGCAACCATTATGAGTTCTGGCTCTCTCTGCCAGTAGCTCTCTGTAAGCGTTAACCTAAATGTAATCATTGCTACATTTTCTTAGTAAGCATGATACGTAGTTTTTCCCGAGGTTTGCCTTCGAATTCGTTGTCGAGTTCCTGGTAGAACTGCTGCGGCATTGTTTGCGAAAGTTCGTCTTCGATGTCAGATGACTCGTAATCTGATAAGACGGAATCGTCTTTTTTCGAACTCTGACTAAGATCGTTTACTGATGACATGTTGGTTATTGTACTACTTGCTTCCCTTATTTTCACAAAGGCTGATCATCGGGATATACCGTTAGCTAAGTGAGATTTGTGAGCGCATAACACTCAGTACCTATAAGTTTCAGTGAAACTTGAACAAGAATATTGAATAGCCCTGGGGTACCGGGTGTTTTTATTGACTCGCCACCCCACCCACTCTTCAAATGCAGTAATAGAAGAAATAGCTCTCAAATGTCCAAATGCTCAAAAATCACATCAAATTTGATAAACTCTCTCGTTTTGTATGTACCCTAAATTTATATTAACCTACTTAGTATGATAGGGTATATCTGAATATTTGACAATTCAAACTATCCATACTTAGTAATCAATGGTTCCCTGTTTAACTCTTTTTCAAAACGATAAGAATCGGCTCTTGTAGCCTAATGAGGCCGCACCGAGTGAACTACATCTAGTTTTCCGGCTCTTGTGTCTTAGCATAGCTGCTACACCGAGTTTAACTATGTTAGCAATTTAAGCAATTCTGAGTCTGCCCCTAAGCCAAATTTATTATTCATTAGTTTAAAAAGTAAAATGTATATATATGTTTTGATATTATCAGTATTTTTTTTTGGATTGTTTGATTTGACATTATTTGTGACAGTGTAGTCACTTTGTTTATATTGATACATGGATAAAGAGTATAAACATAGAAGTTGTTTCTTTTTATAAGTTATATGGATGGGATTTATTTCAAGATCAGATATCCATTACCAATGTGGTTTATGTTCACGGTTGATGCAAGAGTAATGTCTTTAGGACATCTTTCCATGGGAAAATAGACTAATGTGAATAAAGGGGATGAGAGCAGAATATAACACTATCAGAATTATGGAATGAATGAATATTGGGATGATATAAGAAAGCCTGCTGTCTTCTTACTAATTGCGGCATAAAATGGTGATTTATCTATAGTGTACATGTTTATTTTCATCCTTAATACGTTTGAGCGACACTATTATACCTACTACTTTTTCACATTGTATAGCCAAGGTTTAACCATATACCACATAAGTAAAGCTGCAGCATACACATTTTGAAACAATTAGTCAAAATATAGAAACTTTCTATAAATAAAAAGAAATATTGACTAAATTGAAACATTTTGGCAAAAGGAGAAATTGCTCATTTGTTAGCAATTTCTCTATTTGCAACAATGTTTTCAAAAATCGTCTGCTGCAGAGGCGTCAAAGAGCGTCTCTATGTAGGAAAGGGTTAATTATGCTCTCAACCGTAATTAATTTATATAAATACAAATAGTAGTATTGACTTTCACTCTTTTGCGCTCAGGATTTTGGAGTCAACATTACGACTAACTCGCTGGTATCAGAATAAATGGACTAATAGTCCTGGTAACACCGGGATATGATAGAAATATTTTTGAAAGTGTCGTTAAATCAAAAATAATAAAACCAAATCATTTTAATCTATGCTGTGGTAGTTTTGATAATCTTAAACAGATTTTTCAAGAGTATTTACTTCATATCACGTCATTTCCTAGACAAACAACAAGCATTTTCCTGATATCAGTTCATCATTCGTAATGCTCTCTCCGTAATTTTAAGTATCTACACTAACGATAAGCTAATCATGACACCAGTGCATCTGTCCGAATGCTGTCGTCGTAATGCTCTGTACCAGCACTACTGGTAAGCTTTACCTGATACCAGTGCATCCGTCCGTATGTTGTCCCCGTAATAGTGAGTTTCAGCACTGATGGTAAGTTCAAAATGACATGTGTGCGTCTATCGAAATGCTTTTACCCGTAATGCTGAATACCAGCACTGCTGGTAAGCTTATCATGATACCAATGCGTCTGTCCAAATGCTTACCTCGTAATGAACACCAGCAATACTGGTAAACTGATCACGACCCCAGTGCATCTGTCCAAATGCTGCTTCGCAAAGCTGAACACCAGCACTACTGGTAAGCTTATCATGACACCAGTGCAGCTGTCAAAATGCTGCTTCGTAATGCTGAACACCAGCACTACTGTTAAGCTTATCCTGACCCCAGTGCATCTGTCCAAGTGCTGTCACCGTAATGATGAACACCAGCACTAATGGTAAGGTTATAGTGACAACATTGCATCATTATGTCCAAATACTGTCCCCGTACTGTTGATCACCAGCACTACTGCTGAGCTTATACTGCCATCAGTGCAGCAGTCCAAATGGTGTTCTCGTAAAGCTGAACACCAGCACTACTGGCAAGCTTATACTGACACCAGTGCATTTGTCCACATTATGTCCTCTAAATGCTGTGTACCAGCACTACCGGTAAGCTTTACCTGTGTCCGTACTGCTGAATACCGGAAATGCTAATTATTTTATCATGACACTTTAGAACACCAGCACTACTGGTAAGCTGATCATGACACCAGTGTATCTGTCCAAATGCTGTTCTCCTATTGCTGAATACCAGCACTCCTTGTAAGTTTATCATAACTCCAGTGCATCTGTCCGAATTATGTTCTCGTAGTACTGAATACCAGCACTGCTGGTAAGCTTATACTGACTTCAGTGCATCGGTCCGCATGCTGTCCTTGTAATGTTGAAAGCCAGCACTGCTGGTAAGCTTATCATGACACCAGTGCCTCTGTCCAACTGGTGTCGTCGTAATACTAAGCACCAGCAATACTGCTAAGCTTATCTTAACACCAGGGTATCTGTCCAAATGTTGTCCTCGTAATACCTTGTAATACTGAGCACCAATACTACTATTAAGCTTCTCCTGTCACAAGTGAATCTGTTCGAATGATGTCCCCTTAATGATGAGCACCAGCACTACTGGTAAGCTTAACCTGATACCAGTGTATATGTCAGAATTTTATTCCCTTAATGCTGAGCACCAGCACTACTGAAACGCTTATCATGACACCAGTGCATCTGTACAAATGCTGTCCCTAAGGGTGAGTACCAGCACTACTGGTTTCCATTGAGTCGTTTGAACAGATAAAACGTCAGTCCAACCGACTCACTATTGAAATTGTTATATCTTTTACCCTAAAGCAGATGCCAATATTTCAATCTAAACTCGGGTTATAAATATAATATATAGTGTTCGAAAAACTTAAATAGTAAACTGTATTTGTACTTTGCTAAATATTTGTCGAGGTATATATTATATGCTTTTTAACGCCGCTTTCAACAATTTTTAATTATATCAGGGCATTTCCTATTTAATTTACCAGTACTGCTGGTATATATATCATTGCACCATTCAGTCAGTCGTAACTCTAACCCCACAACCCTGAACCAAAGGAGGTCAGCCATTACTACTTTGTTAAAGTATTTGGTGTGACCTGGTCGGGATCAAAACAGCGACCTCCCGCATCCGAGGCGGATGCAGTTGAAAAAGGGAAATAGCGTGTGCGAGAGAGAGAGAGAGAGAGGGAGAGGGGGGGAGAGAGAGAGAGAGAGAGAGAGAGAGAGAGAGAAGAGAGAGAGAGAGAGAGAGAGAGAGAGAGAGAGAGAGAGAGAGAGAGAGAGAGAGAGAGAGAGAGAGAGAGAGAGAGATAGAGAGAGGGAGAGAGAGAGGGGGGGGATAGAGAGACAGAGAGACAGAGAGACAGAGTGAGAGACAGAGACAGAGACAGAGAGACAGACAGAGACAGAGACAGACAGACAGACAGACAGACAGACAGACAGACATACATAGACAGACAGAGACAAACATACAGACAGACAGACATAGAGAGCGTCAGACAGCAGTCAGACAGACAGACAGACAGATATATATACGGACGAACATACAGAAAGATAGACAGACGAACATATATGTATATATATACAGACGGACAGACAGACAGTCAGACAGAAAGACAGACAGGGATAGATAAACAGATGACAAGACATGCATACTGAATACTGATTAATTATATGTCTTACCTTAATACAACACCATGTTATTCGTCTTGTTATGATCTAAAACTTGTCTCCTTGTAAAGATAAATCTCTTAAAGTTATATCGATCGACCGGGTAATATGATATAACTACGTACATGAAATACCTATTCATACCGTCTTTGTTCACATTTTGGCAAATGTTTATTTCTAATTTAAATATCTTCAAACCTGTCGACGCGTCTTTAAAACGCTACAGTTATTGTACATATGTTTAGAAATGTAGCCTGTTAACATAAACAGCAATGTCACCGTTTTGCACAAATGTAGGTTTTAAACAACCATTGTTAAAGCAATACGTCTTGCAATATAATTTAACATGCATTACCTAGATATCGTTTGGTCTATTGGTTCGCATAAGCAGGCTGTCAATCCAGGGGTTGCGAGTTCGAATCCAAGATCGGGAAACATTCTCCCCGTCGTTATTTACAAAGGTCAATGCAACAAGCGTCAATTGTCTATAATTAATGGGCTAACAGTACATGTATAATTATGTGGAAAAGCAGACATAAGTTAAAAAGTGTTGTACTTGTGTTAAACAGTCTGGGGTAACTGATCTGACCTCCATCAATTGACTGAACAACAGGTTCAATAACCTTTAAATCCAAATCAATTAAACGTTCGTATAAGAGGAGTAGGTTTGATCCTTATTCTAATAAGACACAGAGGTTAAATGTTTGTTTAAGACATTTAGATAAAAACAAATCTGAAACGGTGTGTTATCTTATGACATTTAACTAGATAGTACCTATATGTCGACACTGCTTGTATTCTTCCTGCACGCTGAACTGTCGCTTGTGTAATACATATAGCTAAATAGTACCTGTTGACACTGTTTGTATTCTTTCTGCACTCTGAACTATCGCTTGTGTAATACATAAAGGTTAGTAAACGTAGATACAAAAGGAAGTGTCTACTGAAACCTTAGCAGCCTTGGTTGCGACAGTTCAAACAATGAGAGGGACAGTGTAGCTTAAATTCACAAATAAATAAATGTTGAAACAAATATATAAATGAATAACGCAAATTAGTTCTCCTTTTCCATCAGTATTGTCAAAAGTCAAGTCGTCTCTTACATAATTGTCATTTGTCGTCTGCATCAGTTTAAGGGATATTTATTTTTATCATGTAAAATGTAAATATGGTCACGGGTGAATCATCGATGTGATTTCTGTCTTATATATCATTATTACATGAAGTCGCCTTTGGACGCAAATGCAGCAGATGTATTTTAGAAATAGAACATACTTATAAATCATAAACAGCGATTTCTCTTTTTGAATGTATTCTGATCTATGAAAGAATAATCTGTCATATCTATAGATCGATATGATTGAAATGTTTTCAAATGTAGTCTGCTGCAGGAGAGTTAAAAAGCGTCTGTATGTGGTTAGAAGGCGACTGTATGTGAGAAAGGGTAGATTGATATTAGTATAAACACCTCCAAGAGTCGGTTTTCGTGTACATTTTACTCATCAAATAAATATAATAGTAACACAAATATGTCAATTTCTTCTTTTCCGTCAATATTGTCAAAATTCGTGGAGTTTGTCGTTTGTCGATCACAGATATACAAGAGCCGGGTTTAACGATTTGGGGTGTTACTGACACTCCGCTCTCACAATTAAACTGGTAATATTCAGTTAGACATCTGACGCCGATCATAGATATACAAGAGCCGTGTTGAGTGATTTGAGGTGTTAGTTACACACCGCTCCCACAATTAAACAGGTAATATTCAGTTAGACCTCTGACGTCGATCATAGATATACAAGAGCCGTGTTGAGTGATTTGATGTGTTAGTTACACACCGCTCACACAATTAAACTTGTAATATTAGTAAGACCTCTGACATCGATCATATATATACAAATGCCGCATTTAGCGATTAGTGATGTTAGTAGCCCTTCACTCCCACAATTAAACTGGTAATATTCAGTTAGATCTCTGATGTCAATCATGTATATATACAAGAGCCGTGTTTAGCGATATGAAGTGTTAGTGACCCTCCGCTCCCACAATTAAACTGGTAATATTCAGTTGGAACTTTGACGTCGATCATAGATATACAAGAGCCGTGTTTAGCGATTTGATGTGTTAGAGACCCACCTCTTCTACAATTAAACTGGTAATATTCAGTTAGATCTCTGACGTCAATCATAGATATACAAGAGTCGTGTTTAGCGATTTGATGTGTTAGAGACCCACCTCTTCTACAATTAAACTGGTAATATTCAGTTAGATCTCTGACGTCAATCATAAATATTCAAGAACCGTGTTTAGCGATTAGAGATGTCAGTGACCCTCCGCTCCTACAATTTAACTGGTAATATTCAGTTAGATCTCGTCGAAATGGGGTGTTAATGACACTATGTTTGATATAATTTAAAGATAGTTTGGCAACGATTTCACTTACTGGCAACAGGGGGGAAATTCTAGTAGTATAATAAATATAACGTATAACTGAAATATAATTTCACATGCTCCACATTGACCAGTTAAAAAGGTCAGGTTATCCTTACTGTCGGACACTTCTATTACCGGTTGGAGTAGATGTGTTTATATGTGTGATGCAATATAGTTTCTTTATGTTTAAGGCGCAACTCTCAATATTCATCATGTTTCATCATCAATTGTAATTGTAGGGATTGTGAAAAACACGAGATCAACCGGAAGTCTCGCGAATTTTACGTTACGTCGAGAGGAATTAAAGATTAATTGCCGTGAGAACGTCGAGATTACATGTTTACGGTGTGTTGTTGCAATACATGTGTAAAACAATGCACAATTTAATTGGGAACTTTGCCAAGAGAACGAAAATCAAATTCACCATGCACCTCCACACCGTCTGATCAGAATGTTGCCTATCATGCATATAAACGGACAAGTATCACAAACTTTTCTTGCGAGAAGATATTGAAAAGAAAAGACTACATGTAAACAACTGTTAATCACAATTTGTCGCTAATTGTCACAGATTGCGTCAAAGATAGCTTTCGAGTAAACTGACTCATATAGAGAAACGCGTTTTTGTATTTAATTTATAGCCTGTTATTAAACCATTACCACATAACCTAATGGTACCCAAACCAATTGTAGAAACACTGATTAATGCTTTGAAGATATACGAAATAATAGTGTGAGAAAACGAGAAATAGTCCGTGATGAGTAACGTCCAGATCAAACTAATTGCGTCCAAAGTGGATTATATTGAATATATTTAGTCGACAGGGTTTACATGACCGTACATGGGTGACGGAGGCAGTTCTTCGACACTTAAATATGCACGGCGAGGGTAATTAGAGTCATGCCTACAACTATGGAGTCAGTTATCTTTTTAAGATGTATGTTTTAATTTAAAATTATTAATTTACCATTTTAACATAGTTCGCGATTTGTTTCTGTGTTTATAAAAAGTTAACATGTTTAATAATCCTACATCAGTAGAGATTCTATTGAAACATCGTATATTTGGAACATGTAACTAGTACAAAGTCCTCCATAGATGTGAAATTGTGTTAACCCTTTCCAACTTGCAGATTCAGTTTTGGTAAATCTGTAGCAGACAAGTTTTGACAAACAAAATCGTAAAAGTAGAAATGCTCATTTTTAGCAATTTCTCGTTCTGAAACATTTTTCTTTCAACTTTATTCAGAAATGTTGCATTCATATATATTTAGTGAATGTGATATCATTGTCATCTACTGTAGAGTCACTATAATTGGGAAAGGGTTAACCGATCGTTTCCTTAAAAGTATACAACACCCTTCGTTTATGGTATACTATGTACATGCAGTATTTCCTAGACATAATGTGATCGTCTCATCGACAAGAGTAATATCATGCGGTGCAATATAATGTCTATGGGATATAGTTTAAACTAAATAACACAGTGAACTGCCAGCTTAACCATTTGGTTTGTAAACTTTGCATTTCTTTACAAGGTCAAGATTAAGAGGCCAACCAATACTGACATATTGTTTTTCTATTTATTGTATTTCGGATATTACAACATCATTCCAGGTAACCAAGGCGACATTACATTCCTCCGTGAATCAAGGGTAACACAACGTAGGCTAGGACGAGTGCCCTTTCCAAGGGCAGTTTACCATTACCACCGCACCGGGAGTGGCGATCAACCAAGGGACTCCAAATAGTATTCACTTGGTCGCGACTGTTTCCTTATTTCAAAATAACATTACATATAAAACAAACCTTAGCAAAAGTTTTACATATGTGTACAATGACCTGCTATGGTATCCAGGGCAACATTTCTTTACAGGCGTTTGTTTACCTTCTTAGACACATTTACGACCAGCGCAAAGCAAGATCGGACTGTGTGGATGTGAGTCGGCTGATCTGCATGTACACTGGTCACCACGCTCCCTAAAGTGGTCCTTTATCTAAAACAAAATCCACTTTCTCATTAAATTGTGATGCATTTTAAAAAGGTATAATGAATACACAGGTTTTAATTGACAACATAATTAA
Organism: Serripes groenlandicus; assembly: GCA_031761405.1. NCBI lineage: Eukaryota > Metazoa > Mollusca > Bivalvia > Cardiida > Cardiidae > Serripes > Serripes groenlandicus. The sequence continues at coordinate 32,475,777 of JASEVX010000013.1, read as the reverse complement.
AAAAAAAAATAACAATGTAACATTTTCTTTTTTTAAATGTCCTAGTAATATTGAGCACCAACACTACTGGTAAACTTATTCTGACACCAGTACATCTGTCCCCGTATTGCTGAGCACCAACCCTGTACCGGTAAGCTTATCAGGAGACCAGTGCAGCTGTCCAAATGCTGCCCCTTAAAACTGAGTAGCAGCTCTAATGGTGAGCTTATGCTGACATAGGTGTATCTGTCAAAATCAAGTCGCTATTATGCTTTGCACCAGCACTACTGCTAAACGAAAGCATCATGGCAAATAGAGACATTTCTCATGACGAGCAATGTCTCAATTAGTCGCATTGTTTTCAAAAGTCGTCATCTTCAGAGGTGCTAGAAGAGTCTGTATGTGGGAACGTGTTAAGATAAGTTGCTACACAATCACTATAAAATAAGTAGGTCAAAATACTAGCCTATAACTGATGCATATGCTGGTTAAAACACAGCGACGAACACAAATAAGGGCATATACATGTTTGTTAACCCTCCCCTTCCCACATACTACAAAACGTAGAAGACGTCTTTAAAAACAAATAAGTATTGAATAGAGTTGAAAACATTGACGTTAAATGAGACATTGCTTATTATGAGCAATTTCTCCTTGTGACGCAGTGTTTTCAAAAGTCATAAGCTGCAGATGCCTCAAAATTCGTCTACACATGGGAAAGCGTTAGGATAATGATATGCACTTGGAAAATGATCTTCATCTTTCATTATGGTTGAGAATCTATAATTTGTTTTACGTATTTAAAGGTTGATGTTGTTATTAATGATCAAACAAAGGTGTGTCTTCCATTGCGTTATATTGTTTCTAAAGTTGACTGATTGTTCTGCAGTTGACGCCGCTTTTAACAATCTTTAAGTTATATCACGGCAATTCCTTGGTAGGTTACCTGTTCTACTTGCCAATTTATGTTAACATCAGCCAATCAGTCGTTATGCTAACCCCGCTACCCTGATCGACAAGGAGGGCAGCCATTACTACCATTTGTATAACGTGTTTGGTATGACCCGACCGGTAATCTAATACGCGACCTCCCGCACTGAGTTACACGCTGTACCACTTCTCTAAAGATAAACGCCGTGTCAGAATTATACTCTGTTATAAAAAAGTATCCTTCGATATAATTTTAACGACCAAATGTCAACTTCTCTGTCATATCTTAGAATAAAGGAATCCGCCGTGGCCGAATTGTTAACGTCAGGGATTTGCAACCGAACGTCCAGTGTTTGTTTCGTAGTTGCAGCGGTCACTGCGAAGTTCTCTTCGATAATGCACATTGTCGAACCTAGTTGTGGTTAGGTAACCAAGGGATCATAACGTGTGAACTGTCGACCTTTTATAACTGAAATAATCATGAAAATAGCGAAACTCTTTTGAATTACAATTCAGTGCATTACAATTGTTTCATTAGCAATCATGTACAAACAGTACAAAAAGCAAAATACAAAAGATATTCGCGAAGAAGTTTTAGTTTTCAATAAGTAAGACAATGATGAGGATTACACCCTTATATAAAATTACATGTACTCATAAGAATTATATTCCCGGAACTGTTCACGGCCAAGTCGTAAGGATTTCCTTGAGTATTGTTATTGTGTTAACTCTTACGACATCCATCATCAGCATCTTCACAACTCCTCCTTGTCCCTTGTTGTCATGACAACTGACATAAAATATATCGTTTTTAAAGTCAATTACCAAACATTTCATTCGATCAGCTCTAAGATACAACTGTTTCATTCCACACACATGTTTAAGATCATGTGTAAAGGTTTAAATGAATTTATTGCTATTGCCAAACATGACTAATTCTCTATCTGACATAAACGTACATCCTGAGTTAAAAATGGTCCCTGCATCAATGTTGTTTTTGTATGACGTATCGTGGAAACAAAGCTGATGTTCTCGCCTTTCAATTGTTTTATATGTATGTATCTGTTTCAGATCTTCGCCCAACATATATAATGTTTCTAGGCTTTCTTCGACCATTTGTGTCCAACATGTATACGTAGTTAACATTTTGAAAATGTTCAAATTTGCGCATGTAAGTTGAATACATAATATGGAGGTTACTTGACTGTGCTTTTACATTGACTCAACTCAACTCAACTCAAATAATTGTATTAGGCAAGTCGGCACTAAATGTGCCATTGGCCATACAAAATACATACAAAATGGTTGAACATGCAAACAACATGACTACAAAATATCATCATATGCATCATATGCATAACAAAACTATTCATATATACATTATAAAATCTTAATAAATAGTATAAGGTTTTGCTGTGGTTATGATTCAAATAGCAGGTATCGATGTAAGATCCCTCCTCCTATTTTGAAGCTTCATTAATAAATCTAGGAAGACTACTTTGTAAATTTCTATTTTTAGTTGACATTAATCGCGAAAATGTAAACAATGTTGGAAACTGTATGAGTGTTACATGTAGGTAGGGATTCCGTCAAATTTATCAAAGGTTAATAATATATAATGACTTAAACACTTTGACAATGAAGTGAAGACGTTCCAGGCCAATCGTTTAGGACTTATCGGAAGTTTAGAATGTTCACATTGGGAGAGCAAGACGTTCTATCACCAACAATGCCATAGCGAAGACTTACATATTGCTTGAGGGACAAGCGATACAACTGATACATTGGTGTCAGGATATCTAAAACTAGTCAATTCAAACTTTACCTGGGATGTTTTGAAATGACTGTTATAATATTGAAAGCCTTGTATACTTCCATTCAAGTAAACCTACTTTATTTCATGAATTCATTATCAACCGCCAATATAGACAAAATAAAACAAACAGATCAGATTGCACCTTCGCAAAGTCTGATCTTGATCGTCCATGTTCGTCATCTCGTTAGTGAAGCTTCATTGATGTTACCGGCGGGTAGGGTTGTTGGGGATAGTATTACGACCTGACTCGCGTGTGTCAGTATAAACGAACCATTAACACTGACAACATCCAGGAAACGCCGTGATATAACTAAACATGTGTTGAAAGTGTAAAAATAGTTTTTTTGTTATAAATCTGTAAACCTGCGAATGTCTGTTATCGTGTACTGTCGTTCATATACATTGACTGATAAAGAACTGTGTCTGATAAAATGATGGCTACCCTGTCACAATTTGAGTCGTTTATCTATTCGAGCCATTCCGTCCGTTTCCCTAATATCTTTAATTATACAATCATATGTTCAGTAACAGGGATGTTAAGCTTAAATGATCTTATAGTTGATGGCACCAAAATAATATCCATCGAACGGACTCGTAGCATTTTTACATTTCACTACATGCACGTCCATTTTGACACTGCAATAGATAATTAACATATGAAATATAATATGAGAACATCTTCGATCGTTCATAATAACCAATGTTACTACACCAGAAATAGTCAATGTTTAAATTTGTAGGAAATACTCTGTTCTCTTTCTCATTACGATGAATGATCATGTACATGTATCTATTAGATCAGGGGTTTTTCTTTTTAAGTTACACGATTTCTTTTTAAATCGGTTGTTAAACAGATATTAGTTTGCGGGTATGTGAGTGAGTGGTAAATAGGAAAAATTCAAATGGAAGAACAGACAGGGTAAAATATATGTATGCAACAATTAATACCAACAAATATATATATTCGGAAAAAGCACACACGCTTCAGCTTATGCCCTTCGCCCGTTTTGTTGATTCTTTTTTTACATGATAAATGTAGAAGCGTCACACATAATACGGTCTAAGTGTACTCTGTATTACCAACACATCGAATGGACGGGATAATGATAGGAGTGTGACTACATGTCTAGTTCTTCTACACATGATGTATCAATGTCTCGGCTTAGTGTATGAGGAAAGTGAAGACTCTTGTGAGAACGAGGGTGTACATATTTGTATCTGAGTCTTCAAGGTTTGTAAAATGCTATAAGATTCATTTTCTACTGACGGGGCTCCTCTCACCTTTATCCCACTGAAATTCTGAAACTGGCATCACTGAGAGATTTTGTGTACCTATTCGATATAATTGGCTTAGATTGCATAGATAGGAACCGAGAATGTAGCACAAGATTAGATAGCACATGACCATGTTGAACTTAGTCTACACAATTCGAACATAATAATTAAAGTGGAGTATAAGCCTATTTACAAAGGTTGCTCCAAGTTGGCTTTAGCAGAGTAAGGGTTGATTGGTAGATTACATTGATAATTTAAATAAAAGTTCAACAAGTCTGCTTTTGATAAACACTGAAACGTTTATAAATGGTTCCCTGATATATTGTTATTAACATGTGGAAGCAGAGAAACCAAACGGTAACGTTCGTGGTAACTCAAGTTTATTGAACACTAACCTCACTTGACCTATGTATCTATTAATGACTGTCTGGTCCGGAAAAAAACAAACCATGTCTCATTAGACCGCGATGAAATGGAAATGGAACGTGTGTTGTATATTTTTGTGTTTAACGCCGTTTTCAACAGTACATCAATTATATAACGGCGACATAACACCAGCTAGGCTAGTGTAAACAACGCGTGATAGGCTAGGAAATGTGTCTGTTTACGGAAAATGAATCTATCCAATATGAATTAAATGATAGTTGCTGTCTGACTAGTGTCCTTATGAGGGAAATAGTGCTTCATCATATGATATATCTGGTAAACACTCTCTAGATATATGCTGTTTATCACTTTACCACATATGCGTTTCTATACGTCTGTTGTCTCATATTGTTTTTATTTCCTCAAATTTGATCGCAAATGATTTGAGACTACTGTAACTCATAGAGTTTTATATTAACCGGATGTCTGGTCAGTGCGCATGCGCAATGTGAACAAATTCGACTTTATCATGGATCTCGCATATTTCATGCCGTTCTTGGCGTCTCTCTATGGATCCTACTTGCCCGGGCCTTGGTCAAGGAATCTTCACTCATCGTTGTACTTACCGATAATGGCTATTTAGGAGGCTCGAACCAGCTGTCTTCGAAACAGACTTAAGATAAACAGTTTACAATAGAAAACTTTTGAGACTGTCATCTACTTATTTAGTGATGCATACATGTGTACCTGTCAAACACGGGAATCTTTGCACGTATATTGTCTGTCGAAGGTATTCACTGTTCACCTATTTTATACATCGAAGTGTAGACGTAGTAGTTTATCAGTTGTGTTTGCCTATTGGATGCTACAACGGAGAGTCGTTCAGTCCCAATTTGGCCAGTCGCGATTCTAGTATAGTATGTAGATAATATTAAGACGTGTCCGCATTTCAACGTGCTTTTTATCTGCTTGAATTGTGACTTTTTGCGGACTACTATCATTTACGCGCTGCAACAGATGAACTTTGAAAACATTTTTGTAAGAATCGGGACGTGTTTGATAAGAAGGTGTTAACTGAATAAGCAACAGTGAATATTTACATATAAATATGAACACGTTAACAGATAAGCGTGTCTATCGTTTGTGTTACCTACTTTTTGAAATACAGGCGCTCTGCACCAGAATACGTGTTTAGCCTTCTTTAGCAATGTTTTAAACACACAACACAAAGGGGGAGGTGGCAATGAACATGAGCAAAATAGTCCTTAGACACAAAAGGTCGTTCCGATTTATCGTAACCTTTGTTTTCTTGATGATTTGTTAGTGCAGAAGACATAAATGACGCTCTGCAACAAACGACTTTTGAAGATTGTGTAAGAAACTTGTTTAAAAGGAGTACTATTTTCCTTTCTATTCAAAATTCAATCAACATTTTGGTTTTGGTTTCTTCCTATATTGTTTCGACTCGTAAGAATATCATACTTGGTACATTACTATACAGGGAGACGATTGGTTTTAAACGGATGAAGTAACATCCTTGAGGAATCAACGTATGGCTTTATTGTCTCAGTCGTCTACTTTGACAATATTATAGTAACAAACTATAATATCTTTGGAAATGGGGATTTCAATAAGATGTAGATTAGCAAATTAACATGTACATTGTATATATATATAGGAAAATGACAAATAGTTTATCTTTAGGAAAATGTATTCATTTTCTTTTCTGTTATGGTTCGAAAAGATTTGAATAATCATCTGTTACAGTAATTTAATATATTTTATATTTTATTTGGAGGAGTGGGGGTAAACGCCATTTTTATCAGTTTTTCAGTCGTATCTAGGTGGTCAGTTCAACTCCTCATACATGTATGCTCCCTGGCATTCCCATACCAGTAATTCATAACTCTCCAAGCAACTGGCTTCTTTTCCACATAGACATTTATTCCATTGGTGGAAGACAAATGCAGCGTGTCGCATTGTCTTCTGTCAAACGTCGGAAAAAGATGACCGAGCTGGGCTTCGAACTCAAAACCACTGGATTGACAGCCTGCATCGCTATCGATAGAGCTATCGGGACTGCGCATCGGTCAATTAAATTGCAGTCAGATTCAATTTGCCTTAGAGGACCATATTGTTATATTGTGCCATGTTTTCAACAAAACTACTCTACAGACATAGATTTTATTGTTTTTAACCCCCATTTCTCGTATACAACAAATCTGTCTGCAGAAATTGGATATAGTTAAACTCATTGATGCAAAAGGAGAAATGGCTCGTTCTTGATCAATTGCTACTATTGTCATGAAGTTTTCAAAAGTCGTCTGCTGCAGAGGCGTCAGAAAGCGTGTAATATTTATTTACATATATGTTCTTGAAACCGTCTATCACTGATAAGGGAACCCGATAAGACGGTACAGATGCGTTGTATGATCTGCATCTACACTCGTGGAAAAAACATTACGGTTGGTTTTCTGTTTCTCCGCTTATGTCAAACTAGATCAGAACACTATACTTTTTCGAACGTTTACCTAACGCAGAGATCCAAGTTCCAATGTCTCCGGTATTTTGCTGTTCCGTAACATAACAAGCCATTTTATACCAACTTGTTATTCTCCGTTTGTCGGAAAACTAAAGTTTCACTACTGGACCAGTATAATAAACAACAAGGGATGTTCTTGTATTTTATTCATATTAAATGCGTACTATAGCAATTAAGAATCGATAATGAAGGGGCAGGTCTCTTCAAACTATGCACACTAAGTACTGAACATCGCCTAGATATATAAGCCCTCCAAATTTAGAATTGTACAGACAGATAATTAAATGAATGCTCATACACCTGTTTTTACTTAATTTTAAGTGCGACGATTGAATATGGTTAGGTATCGTCAACGATCCATAATTTAAATCCGAATGAAGTTCAGTCCATATTTATTGAAAACTTGAAGTCTTGTAAAGTCCGATATATATTTGATATCTTTATATGTATAAAAAACATACTAAATGATAGTTTGTGTATTCAATTTAATGAAATGGAGTATTGCTTTAAGTTCAAGTAGACAATTGCCGTATATTTGGGACCATTTTAATATTTTGCAAGGTTAAAACTGTTAAGGTTGTAGGATCAAAAGTGAATCAGACGTCTTACCATGTTCGATCATAAGATTTATATCACATGAACTGTGTAATAAGTTAAAAGAAGTTCTTTTATTACATTTATTTGATATTTGGCCCCTTTTTAGTTGTTGTCATATTCAATCCTTTTCGTCTGTTAGTGTCATAATTTTAACAGTGGTTCTGATGCCTCACCATGTACGATCATCACAAGTAAATCACTTGATGTCTGTAACGAGTAACATGAATGAAAGCAACTGTATTCTTTTTAATTGATGTTAACGGTCAAAACTGAGTCTGATGTAAACATTTGTCCGACAACCAGAATGTTATCACTGGGTCTGTACGCCAGACAATGAGGCAGGAACAATCCGTCATCACGGGTAAGAAGAATCCTGTTTCGAGTACCGTCACTCTTCACAACGTGTATATTCTTGGAACCTTTCCCACACACTATGAAGTTATCATTTGAATCAAACAATAAACCACGGCTCCATATAAGCTGACTGTTAGAATATGTATACAATTTATTGCCAGTGGTATCTATGCACAATACACCATATCCATATATACTAACAATGATTATATCCCCGGAATTATTCACGGCCAAGTAGTCAGGATGTCCCTGACTAATGTTAACGGTGTTTACTGTAACACCAGCCATCGTCAAAACCTTAACTACTCCTCCTTTTCCATTGTTCTCATGACAACTGACATATAGTTTATCGGTTTTACAATCAATTCCCCAACATTTCATTCCGACAGAAATTGATTTACCCTTTTCAATTCCATTAGACACAGTTAAGAATTGAAGACTGTTTAAATTTGGTTTAGTCACAATAACTTCAGTCTTAGACACAACTGTCACATCCCAGAATGATCCAATCTTCAGTTCGTTCTTCAGTTTGAAGTCGAATGTAAAGGCTTTGACGGATTTATTGCTTTCGTCACAAATTACTAATTTACCATCTTGCATAAATACACACCCTGTGATATTATCTGTTTTGGCATCAATGGCTACCTTGTTTGTAGTAGAGGATATATCCGGGAAGGAAAGCTGATGTTCTCGTCTTTCAACGGTCTTAGGTTTACTGATCTCCTTCTCTTTAACTTCTAGACTGCCCATCGTGGTTATTTCTGACATTAGGGGCACAAGTTTGTCAGACTGCTGGAACTCTAACGTAACCGGCTTTAACTGTTTCAGTATTTCGTCTTTCATTTCTATCCCGCTTCAATGTTTCCTTTCTCTTTCATCATTAAGACAAATGCCGCATCATCAATTTCATGTCCGAGGGTTTCAAATGAGCTCAAAACTCGTTCCATCTGTTCGTTCGTGTCAATCACTGCTTTTTTATCACTTTCTATCTCAGTAATAAGTCGATTTTTAGCGATCGATATCTTTTCTTCCATATCCTTTGCCAGTCTTTCAGCACAAGTGATGATTTGTTGTTTTATTTTCCTAACTTCTTGAATACATATTCTAGAGCAATTTTCTATCAATGTTTCATCCTCTTTCCTGAAATGTTCAATGTCTTTGCTCTCTGATAATAAAGTCTTTAATTTCTCAATACATTGAAACACATCGTACTTTTTATTTGCATCTTTCGAAATTAACTTCAGGTCCTGGATGTTACATTTTCTGTGTTTCGTTGTGTTACAAACATTGCATACAGCTAATGAATGGTTGACACAGAAATGTGAAAGAGTCTCTGTGCGGTGGTTGTCGCATACCATGATTGTAGAAATCAATGCTTTCTGTTTTATCGACAATCCTTGTGACTCTTCGAACGGTTTAAGCTCATGATAACAGGATGCTTTAGAACCGCGATGGACTACTTCACATGAATCACATAAGTATTCTGGACAAGCCAGACAGATCGTCCCTGCCTGTGTTTTTATACCTCTAAAACAGCAATGGTCGCACATCTTTGTGGGGTCTTCATCGGACAGATTTGTTGGATTTGCTTCGGCCATTTTTTTCGACCTGTCGTGATAAAATATGATTGACTCTTATTACGGCAATGTTTTATTGAAATAGGTAAATTATAAAGTTTTTATGGCACCGACAGCAATAATCATGAGGAAAAGAGTAAATTTAAACTGTTTTGAAAACAAATCATATATTCTGATCAGACATGCTGTACAATCAGGATTGACACTCTTTGGATTCAATAATGCACACGAATTGTTATCAATGAATCGCTTTAAATCATTAACTCTTTACCACACGTTACACACACGAACTTTAATCAATAATGCTATCTAAATAATTAACAATTTACCACATATAGACGCGCTCTGAGATATCTGCAGCAGACGACGTTTGAAAACTTTGTGGAAAAAAAGAGAAATTGCTCAAAATGTTTTCAACTTCATTAAATAAATGTTAGTCCATTTATAGAGAGTTTCAATCTTTGTGTTTATATGTTTTCAAAGTCGCCTGCTGCATGTACATACGTTTTGTTTGCGGGAAAGGGCTAAACAGGGTATACATCAAATAGATTGTGTGTAAATTCAGTAACGATTTTTTAACTCATTTAACAACAATAACCTTATATCGACCTTTATCCTGTTCTTATAATTAAAGCGTAAACGTGTTTTCATCAAATAAAAAATGTTCTGGTTTTCTTAAGATGTATTTTCTTTCTAATCAATATTTAATTGAAAACACTCCTTTAAGTCATTAAAACTGACGCTACCAAGTCACTGTTAGAGCGTAGAGTACCATACAAATATATGTACATTTAACATTGTTTCTTATAATGTATGAAAGTTCAGCATGCAACAGATATACATAACGCTACATAAATTTGTACAACGCTCACAAATAAGTTACAATTATCAACTTATACCCGATTTACATCTGATTCTTCATTGAAACACATACAGGAATGAGCCTGACTGTTAAACTTCAAATGTATAGCTTGGAGTGAGGTTGCAAAACTAGTATCGACTTAGACGAATGTGTATATCGGTATACAATCGAAAACCTAAACAAAGGTCAAACTTGAATATCGAGAGTGAAATGAAAAAATTATTCCTATAGGAAATATGAAGAAATAGACAGGCAGACAGACAGACAAACAAACATTCATACAGACAGACACCCCCCTCCACCACCAAAAACACTTAAAACAGACAAAACGGCTTACCTAAATGTGTACGCCCTACGTACTGTTTCGTATTTTTTTTTTATGTAGCACTGTAACATTACACTAGGACGAATAAACTAAATAACGGTTCCCATTTTTATTATACTTAAAGCGATAAAGAACGGACATTAGGGCTTGTCGGGCTTTATCAAGATTTTTAAATATTTTACACGTTTATTTCGCCCTTATTATGTTTAAGCGACACTTTAATACTTGTACTCATTGTGTATCCAACGTTTAACGCTTTATCCCATATGGTAAAAATGCAGCAGACATTTTTGGAATTATTTAGTCTCAATACCGAAACTATCTTTACAAATAAAGATGAAAAATTATGGCGAAAGGAGAAATTGCTTTTTATGAGCAATTTACAATTTGCAATAATGTTTTTAAAAGTCGACTGCTGCAGAAACGTCAGAAAGCATCTTTTTGTTGGAAAGAGTTAACTCTGCTCTCAAAAAAATTATACAAATGGTAGTTATGTTATTCGCTCCAGGCGCTCAGGATATTGAGTACGACCGACTAAATGTTATCTGTATAAATGGACCATTATCATTTGTAACTTACAAAGGAAACACCGTGATGTAATTGAAATATTATTCAAAGTGTAGGAAAAGCATACAAACAAACAAATCATTAATAAAAAGGCGTTTCGAAGGTGAATACGATTCCAACAAGCGACTCCTTTAGACGTGGACAGTTTGAACTGTGCTATTTCCATGACTTATTCAACCGATGTAAACTATATTTAACCTGGGTACATATATTTAAGTTATGTCACGGTATGTTGTAGGTAAACCATCAGCATTACCGCTAGGTATAAACCTAGCGGTAATGCTGATGGTTTACCTAGGCAATACCGTGATATAACTCTGACACCAGGCGAAATGTTGTCCCCTTAATCCTTTGCACCATCACTACTGGTTAGTTTATCATAACACCAGTTCATCTGTTAATGAAATGCTGTCTCCTTAAAGCTTGATACCATTACTACTGGTAAGTTTATCAAAACACCAGTTCAATTGTTCATAAAATGCTGTCTCCTTAATGCATGGTACCATCACTACTGGTAAGTTTATCATAACACTAGATCATCTTTCCGAATGCTGTCTTTGTAATACTGAGCACCAACACTACTGGTAAGTGTATTATGACACCAGTGCAGCTGTCCCCGTAAGGCCGTATCCTTCATGTTTAGCACCATCTCTACTGTTCAGTGTAGGATGACATCAGTAGATCAGCAATAATGCATTTTCGGTAATGCTTAGCACCAGCACTACTGGTATGTGTAGCATGAACAACAATGCATATGTCCCGAAAATGCTTTTTGCTTTTTGCTTAATGCTTAGAACCATCACTACAGGTACGTTCACATAACACCAGTTCATTGGTAATGCTTAGCACCAGCACTACCGATAATCTTATCCTGAAATCAGTTGTAATGATGTCCCCGTAATGAAGATCACCAGCATTACCGATAATCTTATCCTGAAATCAGTTGTAATGATGTCCCCGTAATGAAGATCACCAGCACTACCGATAATCTTATCCTGAAATCAGTTGTAATGATGTCCCCGTAATGAAGATCACCAGCACTACCGATAATCTTAACCTGAAATCAGTTGTAATGATGTCCCCGTAATGAAGATCACCAGCACTACCGATAATCTTATCCTGAAATCAGTTGTAATGATGTCCCCGTAATGAAGATCACCAGTACTACCGAGAGGCTTATCTTGACAATCGTGCATCTGCTCGAATGATGTTCCCGTATTGCTGAGCACCAGCACTACTACACTGAATTTGAGATCACTAGAGCTTTTTTGAAAATGATAATGTACATGTTTATAATCATATTATTTCCATCTGACGGATCAGCAAACCGTTTTGACTAGTAGTGTGTGTATTTGCACAATAATACCCGATATTTGAATACTAGTAATTCCACCTTTCAGACAGAGACGTATATTTTATGTAGACTACATGAATTGCAATGCTACGGTTGAACGGACGCATACACAAGGAAGTCGTACACAAAAATACATTTCGTCTAACAAATCCGCCAATTATCGACTAAATACTGGTACCAGTCTTTGTAGTCCGAAAACCGTCACAGTTGTATTGATCTTAAGATCCATTTCAAGCGAAAGGTTATACCCGTAATACACATTCAAATTATCGCATAGCATATTCTTCAATGTATATGCAATTATATACACTATGGAATTGACAATGGTAGACCGAGGTTTAGATCTGTACAACATGACAATTACACAAATAGGTTTTGTCGATATACCGTTCCTTAGTCGGTTAACCAAACATGTTCTACCTGTTTTCCATTCATAAAACAGGTAGGTTTCGTTCCGTTTGATAGGCATAGCTTAAACGTGTTTACGTTGTGTTTACTATGGAACACAAGGCTGCTCGTCTGTTACTATAACTTAAGTGGGTGACGGGCGTTGGCCCGGTGTATTTAACGGATTAGACAAACAATACAGAGAGCTCCAGACGACGACAATTTCTATCAATAGGAATAAAACTAGATCAAGATGATGATCAGCGCATGTAATTAAAACTGTTAACCAATAGAAAGGTGAGTTCATTCGTCGAAGAGTTACATGTACTTGTCTAAGAATATATTACTAATTCAGATCCTATATTCTTGGTATTTAAAGGTCAAATAATGAGTTTAGAAATGATATATATAACTATTTGCATAAGTTGATGGCTCAACACTAATTGTTATATTACTTATTCAAATGATCCTATATTATTGGTACAAACAACATTTCATTTAAAGGTCAAATAATGATTAAAGAAATGATGTATAACCCTTTTCTAGTGTAAATTAATATATTACTTATTTAAATCAACCTATATTATTGGTACCCACAACATTGAGTTTAAAGGTCTAATAATGATTTGAAAATTTATATATAACAATTTTCTAGGGTAAGCGGCTCCACCTTCATTACTTATTACTTATTCAAATCATCCTATATCATTGGTAATCACAGCATAGGTTTTGGTGGTCAAATAATGAATCAAGAAATGACAAATAACCCTTTTCTAGAGTAGATGGCTCCACATTAATTATTATATTACTTATTCAAATCATCTTATAGTATTGGTACCCACAACATTGAGTTTATGGTCAAATAATGATTCTATAAATGATAAAAAGCCCTTTTGTAGAGTAAATGGCTCCATTCTAATTATTCTATTACTAATTCAGATCCTATATTATTTGCACTAACATCACTGAGTTTAAAGGTCAAATAAAGATCCTATAAATGATATTTGACCCTTTTCTAGAGTAAGTGGCTCCTTATTAATTATTATATTACTAATTCATATCAACCTGTAGTATTAGTACTTACAAAAATGAGTTAAAACGTCAAATAATGATTATAGAAATGATATATAACCATTTTGTAAACGTTGTAGACTCAATACATTGTAAAGGGTTTAATCGGGTTAAGAATATCGGTAGTTATACCAATTTACATGTGAAACTTGATCTCTTGAAATTAATCTATTCAAATCGACCCTGTTGAATTTAAAATAAGTATATAACATTGCATGTACGGTGTTAATTTAACTGCATGAATAATGTGTTGCATTCCTTAAACCACGTCTAATGTGGAAAGTGATTTGTTTCAATAAGGTCTTGACTCAAAGATTCATCGAAACCTATACATATATTAATATTACGGTTATTCTTGTAAATCTACTGATTTTACATCGGTGTTGCTACAGATGTCAGTATTGAAAGTTTTATTCACTTTTCAACAATACTAAGAGAGAACAGTAACATTGTATGCGAATTAGTTATTTAATACTGAGAATGAATAATAAATGAAAGTATTCAGGGTATTGCTCGAGCGGATACGTTTTTTATTATATAGAATAAGAATGGTGCATTGTACTTAATATAAGAAAACCATTGTTATTACCTTTTTAAGACGAGAAACTACACAGTTTATTCTGTTTATTTAGAGAAACACATTTGTATATGAAAGATATATACCATACATTATTGTTCATTCAAATTTCCATGTTTAAGTTATATACATATAGATAATTATAAAGGATGTTTTATTAGTTGACATCCATATAAGGCATTTCGAAGAGCCAAACAAGTTGAAATTATATAAATAATTGTTATTTCTCGTTTAATTTGACGTCAATATTAGAGGTTTCGAACTTCATAACATGTTGTGATTCAGTTGTAAATTCAACGTCAAATGTCAACTGTTACACTGTTACGTCATGCTTTATGTCAGCAATGTACAGAAAGAAAAATATGTGAAAAAGACACTACAACAATATTACAACAGAAAGTTGATGCAAGGCATCAATGTCGCCGGGAACATTTGCATCAAACATTTTCCACATACAGCAAATATGCTACAGATGACTTTAAAAACATCCAAGCAACAACAGAATAAACGTCAAAAAACAAAGATGTTATAATTAAAAAGAGTTGAAAACAATGATTCAATTTGTCATAAACAGTTATACAATTTCGTCATCGTGTCATTGAATTAAGAATATTGATTTAATATTTTTACACTAGGTTTAGTTTTTCCCCCATGAATTTTGTTATTTGCGAGAGAAAGAGTGTAGCTGGGTTCCGTAAATATCTTCATCTTAATAGGTCACGATATAGATACCAAGTTCTGACGTATTCCTGCTGCAAATATTTTGAAATTTGTATCCTTCTCAGGACAATATTAACCTGAGATGATGGCACACAGCACACAGTTTTCACCGCGACAGTTTTATATTTTCAATTTTTATCCTTTTTCTGTTTGTATAATCATTTTAAAGGCTGATTTGTTTTGTTTTTTTGTTTAATAAAATGTGTAAATACAGTTATGTTGTTTTACAATTGCGTAACTTGATCAATCATTTTTATTCGACGTCTGATGCATCATCGTACTATCTGGTATTGCCAAAAACAAAGCAATGCGTAAATGACCAGAGACATCGAACTCGTTCAGCACTTGTTCAATGTTTATGGGTTATTTCCGGTGAATGTACATTAAGGTCTGTCCAGTCAGTCGCTTCTCTGTCATCGTACTGCACATATTGGTTTATAAACGTCTAAGGCCACTGAACGACCTTTCGGTATTTGCTGTTGAGGCATATTATAAACAATACCTTTAGAATCGAATGCAGGTTTTGGTAAAGCTGGTAGCTGGCATTAACAGTTCTTACAAGCTTTTCAAAGGTGGCATCACGACCTATCCGATACTTCCACAATTATAGTTCAGCACCGTTTGCCTCCCTTTCAATGATGGGAGCATATTCCTGCTTACTCACTTCACACATTGCCGGGGTGAGCTGTCAACTTGTGTGAGACAAGTGATACTGTGACTTCATTAATCGCTCTGAAATGCAAAGCATATAACAGATGGATTTTTTTCGGGCGATTGCCCAAATGTTTTGCTATTATAGGTCAGTCCATATTAGTATTTTGCTTTAAGACCCCCAAATTGCTGTATATGTGATCACCATTTTCCTTATCCTACTGCAGACACATACGCATACGCATATGTTACGCATATTGTAGGGTATGAATTGTGTAAACATTGTGATAAAATAAGATGTACCCAAGTTATCAACGAAGTTTTCAAAATGGAAAATTTCATTTTGGAAAATTGTCCTTAGCTTTGCATATATGAATTCAAATTCATCTGCCTCAGATTTGCTTTAATTAGGATAGTGTTAAACAGAGATATCCGGAACTAGATTAGACACAGTCCCTTGATTTTACATTTTTAGAAATATATGCCTTAATATATTTTATGAATAATACAACTATCAAGACACCTTTTTTAAAATTGTAATATCGTTTAGTAATATCGAGCAACTATTGAACAGAGACATCGACGTTATTCAATGCTGGCATTCTAATGGTACTTTAACAACAGAGTCTGCTGCAAGTCTAATCAGGGTTGAGTAAATAAATTGTACATCGCATGATATACACTGAGATACGAGGTTAATCAAACGCAAACTCAAAATATTTTAAAACATGAATTTCTTTTCCGAATGTATCCAAACTAAGGGTTTTTAAAAAAAGTCGCAACCGTTATCTTTTCGAGGAATTTACATTAAGTTTATCTTCCCTTGTGCAATCTGAAAAATGAGTACACATAGTGTTCTCCCGGCGAATTATTAAGTTGGTTATAACGACAATAAATTAATATATATACATGTAGCTATGTTCATTCAAAAGTGAAAACATTGCACACTTTAGAAAAATCGCTCAGTTTAACTCTAATTTTTAATGAAACTTACTGATAGTGCTTAATGAAACAAAAGCCATTGCCATTAAAGACCGCTGATTGTACCTTAACAGAAGTCATTGCAAAGGTAGTTTATTTTCCAAATAGAAACTTGACTGCTCATTTGTTACTTTCCGCAACTGTGACTTGTTTGTATTATTTATAATGTATTTTGGGCAATTGGCCTTTATTTACAATTACAACAAAAATATTATTATTATTATTATTCTATTATTCAATATATAAATTGAGATTGAAACTATAAATTTAAACTGTATTTAACTTATCAATGCAACATTTCTCATATATTTATTACAGAAAGACGTGGAATGGACACTGTCAATGCAAACTTGTCCACGCGTCTGCATGAAGTACTTGACGTTATAGGTGCGTCTGAGTACATGCGAACAAAGTATTGGGAGCTTGCAATGTTAGAAGAAATAGGATTTACGTTTGTAGCTCATTTCTTTGACAAAACTGCGGACAAAGTATCTCTCTATCGAGTTGGCAGTAAATGCGAAGGGACAACTACACCCGGTTATATTTCTGACATGGATAAATTGGTTTATAGTGAAGACAAACTTGTTGTCGAGTATGTAAACGATGCTAAACAAAAAGGACGTTCTTATCTTATTTTGACTGATAATGAAACCAACCCAGGATATGTTCGTCTTCAAATCGTTGAAGATAAATGTCCGCTTACATGTGAAATGTGCGATGCGTTAGAAATTAGCGAGATTAAAATCGTTCGGAAAGGTAGAGTATTTGCTAAACGTTTCAAATATTTTGCTCGTCCAAATGCCATTCGTAACGGTCCAGCATACACGTTTCCAGCTACACATAATACATGCCAAACTGATTATGTATCTGCATTTAAGTTTCGACGAATACCGATGTCAGCCAATTCCTGGTTGCACAGGCCACGCGAATACGACTGGCCATCACATAAACAACTTAAGGCAATGGGTTCATTTGGTTGTTTCCTTGTTGGTGTTGGACATTGTTGTAGTGACAATGAGTCTTTCGAATGGAGAATATCCTTCACACTTCAAGAACGTTATCTTATGTCAAGTCTGAACGAAACACAACACAAATGTTACATTCTCCTCAAGCTGATAAAGAAAAATATCATAGAACCGAAGGCCGGTGATTCTATCTCATCATATCATTGTAAAACATGTATGTTCTATACAATAGAAAATGCACAGAACCATTGTTGGACGGATGATAACCTCATACGCTGTGCACGACACTGTCTAAAACGTCTATTAATTTGGGTGATGGCAAAATGTTGTCCCAATTATTTCATACCAGGAGAGAATATGTTCGATAAACTCAGCCTAATGGCTTTAAAGAAAGTGGAGAATGTTTTAAAAGACATTATAGATCGTGATGACATGTTTTTGTATTCTATCAACTCTGATAATGTAGGTGAACTGCTAAAATCCAAATTGTGTGGTTCTGAACTGGTAAAAATGAGTACCATGCTAGAACTAGATCCCCCAATACCCAGAAATTATTCTAATAATGCAGATTGTGTCTACGGTGTAAGGAACGAGATCTTGGAAAACATGCGTATATCGTGTAACACAAATATAGATTATCTGAATGCGACGAAGCTACTTCTGTTATATTTACGAAATACGAACTATGTCACAGTACATACTACGAGAGATGTGAGAATGGCCCTTGACTCTATAATTCCGCATATACAATTACAATATGAACAGTGTCTGTTTTCCCAGTACCTGTTACAAGGAGATGTTACCCGTCTGCGGCCTGACGCAATTCCAAATGTAATCTCCGAATCTAGTGACTGTGACCTCATCTCATCAAAGTTATCA
The DNA here is from genome assembly GCA_031761405.1 of Serripes groenlandicus. Taxonomy (NCBI): domain Eukaryota; kingdom Metazoa; phylum Mollusca; class Bivalvia; order Cardiida; family Cardiidae; genus Serripes; species Serripes groenlandicus. The sequence continues at coordinate 32,457,002 of JASEVX010000013.1, read as the reverse complement.
TTAGTATCTGCATGGATTAAATCCAGGCTGTTTGAGGAAGAATGCGAACGTATGCTAGTGACATGTGAAAAAAGTTTAGAACCATATGTGATATCTGTGTGTGACTGCTACAATAGACAACATTATCCTCACACCTTTCTCGCTAAAAAACTACGAATTACTGACATGACCTGCAAGTACTTTAGACGACACTTTACCACGGGCTGTATGGCATTTCTGCCATCTCAAGTCACTCTGGTCAACGAAGCTCTTCAATACGAATTGTTCCGTAATGTATATACAAAACTTGGATCGGGATTTGAAATGAGATTGAATGGGTGGTTATTCTTGATTACTGTAGATTCACAAATATATCTGTATTTTCTACAGTATTTACTTTATTATTTAAAAACAGATAAACGGACCGAAAAAGATAAAACTGTTCTGGATTTATTGATCGTTTTATTGGCGGACCTCAACATTGGTCACAGAGAGACAGGGTGTAACCTGTTGGGCTGGATATGTTTACAAGAAAATGACATACAATCCGCATGGTTTTTCTTTTGTAAATCATGGGCAATCAGACCCTTTAGAAATGCAGCTAAATGGCATATGCTAATTTTATTGAGTGAAATAATAAAGGGACGACAGGATGAGCATGATGAAGGCCAAAATGATTATGTTAGTATCTATAGGGTGCTTAAACTGAGGTTTAATGATCTATGTATATGATAAAAGGTTTGTACACGCACATTTTAAGCAGAATAAGCTTATTTAAATGGATCATCTGACTAGAAATGTAGCCAAAATATTACAACAATGTAATTTTAAATGATGCCTCACCAAATAGACAATACTAGCCCAAATGTCAATACGATGTAACTTTAAATGATGCCAGACCAAAGAGACAATTAGAGTCAAAATTGTACAACAATATAACTTTAAATGATGCCTAACCAAGGAGACAATAAGAGTACAAATGGTACAATAATGTAAGTTTAAATGATGCCTAACCAATGAGACAATAATAATCCAAAATGGTAAAACAATGAAACTTTAAATGATGCCTAACCAAAGAGACAATAACAGTCCAAATAGATCAACAATGTAACTTTAAATGATGCCAAAACAATGAGACAATAATAGTCAGAATGGTACAACAATGTAACTTTAAATGATGCCTAATCAAAGAGACAATAATATCCCAAATTATACAGCAATGTAATCTTAAATGATGCCTAACCAATGAGACAATAATAGTCAGAATGGTACAACAATGTAACTTTAAATGATGCCTAACCAAATAGTTAATAAGAATCCAAATGGTACAACAACGTAACTTCAAATGATGCCTGACCAAAGAGACGATACGATATAAAATCGTCAGATGTGGCTCAAATATCCTACGACGACCCTTAACGTTGACTATCATTGCACGACCTACATGTACACAGCATTGAAATGTCATTGTTCAATGGTTCCTCTCCTGACTACTGCGAGTAGGAACCGAACTCCGGAAATCCGGTTTTAAAAACGGCATGTTAATCACTCGGTCACGATGGATTGCTCAATACATTTCTTAGTAAAATGAAATTATATAATATACACCAATCAATTCAAGTGTTATGTATACTTTTTGATTCGTGAGAAAATCAAAAAAATCTGAGAAATACCACGGTTTTACATTTTAAAATTGAATGTGTATATATAACTACACTGTATTAATTGTAAAACTCTAAGGATATCAGTATACAGTTTACCCGCCAAGACTACCTGTGTTACATATGCTGTTTTCTGTGTAAATTGTTGTATAATTTGATTTTGATTTTTTTTAAAATTATGTTTATGGCAATGAGTGAAATATTTCTTAGTGACAAAAATGCACTTCCGAATAGTCTGTTGAAATGGTGTCGCAAATTGGCCATTTTAAAATCCGTTTTTTAAATTATGTTTATGGCAATGATTGAAATATTTCTAAGTAATAAATATACACTTCCAAACAATCTTCCGTAACGGCGCCGCCGATTGGCCGCTTTTCAATCCTTTTTCAAGCTCTCGCCTCCCGACATACACTTAAACTCTGTGGTCAGCAAACCAACGGCCCCGCCGCAAAAGTACCTTTCAAACTATTTGCCCGTAGGAAAGCACAAAGGGACAATGTCTCTATTGTTATCATCTAAAAATTAAATATATTATCAATGAGAGTAAAATTTATTTTGTAATTTTGAAAAAGGGAATCACTTCTAAACTATGTTTTACAGCGGCGCCTCCAATTGGACAATTTTCAATCCGTTTTTGTAATCCGTTTTTTATCAAGCTCAGCTTCCGACACTCAATCATACAGTCAAGTAACCCTTAGCGGATCATAACCAATAGCGGATCACTTTAATGTTCAAAATACGCTAACTAATTCATTAGACAAAATTGTTGCGTATTAAATGGCAGGTAAGTATTCTATAGTATTATTTAAGAAAAAACATTAAAAATAGTGCTTGTCGACTTCAAATGTATTAGTATCGTCTGAATGCCTGATGCAAGTGTTTACGTGACCCAGTTATTTCTACCTTGTTTTGAAGAGTACATGTGTTTTTCGCGGGGACAGCTAGCGATCTTAATTATGTAAGTTATTTATTTTGACATTTTATGAAAGACAAATACATACACCTATTGAAATGTAACAAATCATTCTCATTTGTCTTTGCATGATTACAGTGAAGCGATAATAGAACAAGTTAGTTACCATTAGCGGATTGCCATTTTGTTTCCATGACTGAGTATGAGGGGTTTTGTCAAAATTATGTTCGTACAATTTAGCCTTTCCCGATGAAATATTTAATTCAATCAGAAATATATCAATACATATCTGCTGTCAGATGAAATTAAACTTGTACAGCAGAATTTTTTTCAACCAAAATGTTGATTTAGATGACACCCCCCGACCTCCCCGAAACCCGATATCAGAACTTCACGTGATCCCTATTGGTAATGCATCAATAACTCGTTCTGGTACACAACGGTCTGTACATGTTTCTGCACTAAAACTGAAATTTAAAGGAAAATGATTTTACTTGTAAACAAGAAAGTTCCGAAATATTGACCGTTTCTTTTATGCACTATGTTGTTTCGTTACGGATACGTTAAGGGTAACTTGACTGTATATGATTTCGAAAGCCGAGCGAGGCCAAATTGTTTGGCCGGCCAATCGTTGGCCCCGTTGCAAAATTGTTTTTCACTCTACTAGCACAGTGTGATTAAAACATTCAGATATAAATGTTTAACATTAGGAGTAACAGTCCGGACATCCGGATAGCAAAAACGACCCATTCAAGAACCGTATAAAGGATGATTATTTATATATATTCAACACTGTGCCATTTCAAGTGTATATATAGTTGTACAAGGTAAAAACAATGTTATGGTTCGGAGTGCAACACTAGCTCGTATTTCATATTAAAATAAATGTATTTACAATTGTACGGAACGGGAAACCTGTGTTATACTAGTTGAGTGCTTCAGAGACGTTGTATACAGAACAAACACAACACAAATAAGATTCTCTATAAAAACGTGTTTAAAAGAAGACAGGCAAACAGCATTGACATCCATGAATGCTGCACTTACCATAATTGTATAACATATTGTAATAAAAGGTTTATTTAACATAGAGTGATGAAAAATACATACACAAAAATTCGACGAACTAGAAAATATTTCAATAATATCTTGAACGACCTAGATCTGATCTCGATCGGCTGGTATAACACAGGTTTCCTGTCATTTTAGGGACACCGCACTGCAATTTTGTTGACAGTGTTTTTTCCTTCTTATTATTAAAAAGTGAACAATAATAGATAGATTGACGTAGCTGCTATTAAGTTTACTAATGTGCTCAATTTGCATATTTTCTTTGTTTCGTCTCAAAGCCTGTCAATATTTATCATCAGCAACTAACCCCGGGTGCTATGAATCGCTTTATCAATGGGAGTCCATTGGTAATAGTTTGAATATTAATCCAACAAAGACACCGGAATGCATAATTTAGATCGCTTCAAATGATTGATTGTTTGGTGATTTTTGTTGCTTTCAAAAATGTTATAGATATATCAAGGCGTACCACTTCATTTGAAAAGACTCGGCTATTTATCTTCTGTGGTAATCGATTAAGCTGCGATTCTTGTTCGGTAATAACGATTGCTGTACAAAGTGAAACTGGATAAAACATAATCACAAAGGTATCATGACTAACTATGTTAAGTGCAGATGTCCGAATAATTGTGGTATTCATGTGTTTGAGTTAAATTAATCTTCACAATACATATTCATTAAATACTATACAGTAAGTTTGTACACGGAAAGGCCCTAATTGATTCGATACGTGTATAATGTAAGTATTATGTTTTGTTTGCATTGTGTTCAACACCACACTTTCAACAGTTATGCAGTTAGATCACGGCGTTTTTTCTGCGTAAGTTACCACTTATCTTGACACCAGCAAGTGTAGTAGCCTCAAGTTCCTGAGCACCTCTTACGGAAAGTCATTATTCTCCCGATATACATTTTCATTCAATTGAATTTTTGTTAATTTGTGTGTTTTTTTATGTTTGTTTTTATCTCTGTTTACGTCAAAATAAATGTGTTGTTCTGTTCTGTTCATTATCATTTTTTCTTAAGTTATTGGTACATGTATGATCTTGCAAGTGATCGAGTGCGAGAACTTCCACATCCATGAAGTCATACGAGAACGGTGATGGAACAGTAACGGTTTACAATAAACACATTATGAATATACTACAAAGTTATGACACGGCAAGCACCACCAAGCTTCAAGTCATCGTTCCACTGTCGTGACAAAGTGTTCCATAGGGTGACAAGGAAACGGAAACCCTTTTGAGAGGTTGACCTATGATCTATGACCAAGGTTAATCTTTGCATGTGTTTTCAATGGTTGAGCTACGATGTACGATCTATGGGCGAACTTCACACAATTTATATAGATTCGAACACCAATGACCAAGCTAAATATTCAAGGACGGCGTCCGGTTTGCAATATGAATTTGAACACCATTGACCTATCTAGATATATTCCAGGTCAAAGTTCGGTTTGCTAATAATATCGAACACCGATAGCCGAGATAGATAGTTAAGTTCGGCGTTCGGTTTGCTATATAACTGCGAACAGCGATGACCGAGCTAGATATTCCAGGTCGGCGTTCAAATTGTTATTTAAATTCGTACGTGTTGTGAGGCCTAGTTACGCAAATCAATTTGTGTATTCTAGCTGTGGCCCGGTTTAGCAGTCGGTAGCGGCATAGGCTGTCAATCAAGTGGCTGTGAATTCGAATCCCAGCTCGGTCAACATTTTTTTAAACGTTCGACAAAAGTCACTTTGAAATTGTCAATCAACTTCCACAAATGCGATATCAAGTTCCCTGGAAAGTATCTTGTGTTGACGGAATATGTCAATGGGCCGCCTTGTTATGAATGTAAAATGGTTTAAAAAGGTCTACTACTCAGTTAATTAATTAGCTATAATAAATCGAACACCTACGGCCGAGCTAGATAGTACATGTCGGTGTTCGGTTTGATTTATAAATTCGACATCGATGGCAAAGCTAGATATTCAGGGCGTCGTTAGGTTTGCTAGATAAATAACTGCTGTTTAAATTCGTACGTATTTTGCGCCGGAATATAAACCATTGTACTGTAGACGTGCCCCGGTAGGTCAGTCGGTAACATCGAATGCTGTCAATTCAGTTGTTGTGAGTTCGATCCTCAACTCGGTCAACATTCTTTCCGGCGTTCGACAATAGTCACTGTTACATTTGTCATTCGTCTTCTTTAACACTACTTCCACTGTATATGTTGTGTTAATATATCTCACTCTAGTTAATCGTTGCTTATCTACGAACAAATAATTTCGACCACCAATGTTCAGGTCGTTGGCGTGGATCTCTTTCTTAGCTTATCTACGAACAAGAAATTACGAACAATACTGTATAGGTCTTTGATCTCGGATTGTTATTTACGAACATATAATGACAAAGACCACTTTTTTTTTTTTTTATATTTTATTTTTATTTTGTTTAAACAATATTTTCAACATTTTATGTAGTACATTTATAATAAAAAAGCCCAGCAAATAAAGGGTTAAACAGATACATAAGATTCAAAGAGAGAGAGAGAGAGAGAGAGAGAGAGAGAGAGAGAGAGAGAGAGAGAGAGAGAGAGAGAGAGAGAGAGAGAGAGAGAGAGAGAGAGAGAGAGAGAGAGAGAGAGAGAGAGAGAGAGCGAGAGAGAGAGAGAGAGAGAGAGAGAGAGAGAGAGAGAGAGAGAGAGAGAGGAGAGAGAGAGAGAGAGAGAGAAGAGAGAGAGAGAGAGAGAGAGAGAGAGAGAGAGAGAGAGAGTTTAATTAGTATAATGTCTCACTATTCTATCAATCTAGTGGGGAGGAAAACGAAATACCTATAGAAGGATATAATGAGCAATATACAATGTAAACTTTGCATATGATGTATTGAGCGAGCTTAAAATAATATAAATAAAAGCTCGTGGGTGAATCAATTCGTATATAAGTGAGTAAGTTGTGAATGAGTGAGTGTATGTATGAGTGTTGATTGATTGAGTGAGTGAGTGAGTGTTTTATTACTACACTAAACCGATGTTATATTTTGGAGTTGGGGATGTTAGGGTATTGCTGCACGATTAAAGGTTGTCGTGAAACCTGGTGAGGAAATAGTCGTTCGTAGATTTTTTTTCGGTTACTTTCCAAAGATAGTTAAATTCTTGTTTAAAAAGTCTATATATGTCATACGATTTTGTTCTGCTATCGCTAAGGAAATATGCTTTATATATGCTGAAACAATATAAAGAGAGTAAGATAATAATAGTTGGATTGGGATAGCTTATATCCCATTACCACTGTTTGCATAGAGCATAAGTTTTTGTCTATTCCACACGAAAGGAGCAAATTGTGTAATTTTAACCAATTTGCTGTTACTATCGGACATCTTATAAATAAGTGTTCGTAAGATTCTGTTAGATTACAGATGTTTGCAACACGGAGAATAAGACATTTTCCATTTGAAACGCACTTCTTTCGACGGGATGATTTTGTGTATTAACTTGTACTTGAATTGTTTAATTCTGTTGTCATACAAAGTGTCATTGAAATTATATATTAATGACCAGTCAGTCTTTTGTTTGAATAATTTATCCCAGTTATCGTGTACATAAGGTACACTGAGCTGTTTATTTATGAGAGATGTATAAACATGTTTATTACTATAACAAGTCAAGGCTTTATCGAAAATGTTAAGGTCGAGTTTGGTTTTGACCTTTGTTTTAACGGACGCTTTAGTTTTAATAATATTTAACCAGATTTTTGGTATGCAAAGTTTTAACGAGTTTATTTCAGCTATCCAGTTAGTTTTTATCTTTATTTTATCGTATATTGTTTTGACACAGAATATGCCATTTTCGTCTATGAGATCATTTATGAATAGTATGTTACTATCGATCCAATTTTTAAAAAATAAACATTTTTTGCCAAGTTTTATGTATCTATTGCCCCAGATTACTTGTTTTCTTATATCATAGAACGTTTTTGTATTTCCTTGAACGTAATTTGTTGTTTTAATCCATAGTTCGAGGATATTTCTGTAAAATTCACTCAATTTGACTGTATCTAGGCTTTTTATTGAGTCTATGTTCATACTAAATACCAAATAATTGCTTCCGTATCTATTTAAAAAGTATCTGGGAATAATTTGCCAGTGGGCGTTTGCATTTTGTTCTTCTGTAAGCGACTTAACCCATTTTAACTTTATTGAAGTGATGTAAGAATCAAGTTGAATTAGCTTAAGCCCGCCTTTCGACTTTGGACCTGTGATAACAGATCTTTTGATTTTATCTTTTTTGTTATTCCATAAAAACTTAAATATCATTGTATTTATTTCTTTTATAATCGGTTCAGTTACGATTAATGAGTGAAATAAAAATGTGAACTTTGGAATAATGATGCTGTTTATAACCTGGTTTTACCGTAAATTGTTAATTTGCGTTTAGTCCAATTTTCAATAATGTTTTTACATTGTTCTATTTTATTGTTCCAATTCAGAAGATTACAATCTTTAGGATTTGTTCCAAAATAAATACCAAGGGCTTTAATTGGAGTTGAACTCCACGAAACATTTCCTGGCTTTTCTGTATTTGCCTTTTGTTTTCCAATCCACATAGCCTCTGTTTTATTTGTGTTTAGTTTGAGTCCAGAATGCTTTCCGAATATATTTACTATTTCAAGTGCGTTTTCGACGTCAATTGTGCGTTTTAAAAATAAAGTTGTATCATCCGCTAGCTGTGATATACGTATATCATTTTGATTGTGTTGGATTGTTATGCCTGTTATGTTTTTGGAATTACGTATTCGGAGTGCCATTATTTCTGCTGCAATTATGTATAATAGAGATGACGCCGGACATCCCTGACGGACGCCCCTCTGTGGTTTGAACGTTTTTGATTTCCAGCCGTTATTTATTATACAGGTTTGGCAATTTGAGTAAAGTGTTTTGACCCATCGGGTGAATTCATTTTTAAAACCAAAGTAATGTAACGATTCAAATAAAAAAGACCATTCTAGAGTGTCAAAGGCCTTTCTAAAATCTAAAAAGACAATTTCCCCGTTTATTTGTAACAATTCGGCGTATTCTATTATATCCTGTATCTGTCTAATAGTGTAGCCTATAAATCTGTTCTTTATGTAACCTTGTTGGTCCTTGTTAATTATTTTATGAATATTTTTTTGTAACCTATTGGCTAAAACTCTAGCCGCTATCTTGTAATCTACGTTTAATAATGATATAGGTCGCCAATTTTCAAGATTTGTTGGACATCCTTTTTGATGAATAAGTGTTAAAATACTAGTTCTTTGGGTATATGTTAATTCTGATTTTGTATAACCCTCATTTAATACACTAGTCAGAAGAGGACCTATTATATTCCAAAAATGAGAATAAAATTCAACTGTTAAGCCATCTGAACCAGGACTTTTATTAGATTTCATTCCTTTTAAAGCGATTTCGCATTCTGACAGACTTAAAAGACCTTCGCAGAGATCTGCGTCGTTACTTGAAAGTTTAGCTTCGCTTTGTGTTTGCGATATATAATATTTTATAAGAGCAGGATCTGTGTTATCAGAACTATATAGTTTTTTGTAGAATTTTACTTCTTCTTGGAGAATGTCGACAGTGTTTGTGATTTCTTTACCATTTACATCAATTTTGTTTAATGTTTTCTTTTTTTGCCTTGATTTTTCTAGGTTAAGAAAGTATTTTGTATTCTTTTCACCTTGTTCTATGTATTGAACTCTCGATCGGATTTTTGCACCTTCTGCTTTTGCTAAGTAAAGGTCATTTCTTGCAATCTTATTTCGTTGTGTTTAATGTCATTTAGCTGTCTGTATTCCGTTTCAAGAATGTTTATTAAATTTTGTTTAACTTTACTTTTGATTTTACCGTATGCTATAGAGTTTTCTATAATTTCTATTTTTAAAAGCTCCCACAGAACTTGAATTTCCAGATTGCTTTGATTAAGTAAGAATTGATTTATTAAATTAGATATAACTGCGATGTATTCTAGATCATGTAATAACGAATTGTTGAATTTCCAGTAACCTGGTCCTCGTTGAGATTGTTTAGCTATTTTCAATGATATTGCTAAGTGATCTGTGTATTTAATGTATGCAGGTAGAATATCAGTATGGAGTATAGTTGAAATTATGGACTTATCATTTAGCCAAAACTTCTACTTTTTTCGGAATTCCATGTTCTTTTCCAAGTAAACTGTTGTTTGTCTGTGTATATTTCTCTCCATATGTCGCACAGGTGTTTGTTTTGTATTAGGGCAGTTAGGGATTTTACTGTCCTACATGTTTGTGTACTGTTATGTCTTGACACTCTGTCATTGCTTGATAGAGTGTCATTCATATCTCCACCTAGTATTAATAATCCTTTTGCGTTTTTATCAATCAATAAGTTTAGCATTGCGAAGAATTTATTTCTGTCGTTGAAATCATTACATGCATATATGTTAATTAGTGTATACGTGATACATTCCAGTGTTAAATTTAATATAATATAGCGGCCATTTGCGTCTATAACTGAATCGATTATTTCAAAAGCTAAGTTTTTGCTGAGAAGAACTGTGCATCCTTTACTTAAATTACTACCGTATGAATTTATTATTTCCCAGTCGTTTAGTTCAAGAGATATTGATTGCATCAAATCGGGAGTAAAATGAGTCTCTTGCAGGAATAAGATATCAGCTTTTTGTTGTTTTATGTAGTGCTTTAATCTGGATCTCTTTTTTTTATCGCGCAAACCTTGACAGTTTAAGGACAATACATGGATGTGGTCTGGCATGGTATATTATAAGTTGGATTATGTTATGTTGTTTATAGTGTTTAGTTCTCGATATAATACATGTAAACTAAAGAGATCATAAGACTCGAATATGAGTTTCGAATTTAGAACTTAACACATTTGCTGTATTGCATAGCAAGCATCGGTGGAAGGAAAACAAATGAATACCGACCAACCTTCTATAACAATTTGACTTCCTTCACAACGATTAGGAGATGTGAAGCTTAGAGTACAATTAGAACTTATACATCGTAAAACGAAGTATTTAATGAAAGTCTTTTTCAATAGGTGAACCAGAGTAATCGTATGATATGTATTCCATAAACACACACACAAAGATGCGATCCTTTCCCTAAAGCTACAAATCCTTATGGCTAGATCGCACTTTTGTGACATAAATGGAAAATAATACCCGAGCATAATATTCACAACTACTAATAAGTTAAGTATAATCTCTAAGTGCACAAAGGCAGTAATTATAATTTGACATCTAAAGTTTTGAGAACGGAGCAAGTGAGCATAGAGAGCACGTGCTCCGTTTACTACATCAAAACTCGTTAAGTCCGTATGAGGTAAGGGTAAATGCATTTCTGTTTTGTAACAACATCATCGAAAACGTGTTTTGACAACACGATCTTCTCGCGATTGCGAAAATTAGTAAAGGTAAGACTGCTTTAAACGGTACTCCGATCCCTCTAACTCTCACTATAAGACAATATGACAAATCAAAGTATTCTATTATTTCACAGAGTAGGATGAGATAAATTTTAACATCGTGCGTACTTTGGCGATGATCGATTCTGTTCTTCTGAGCATAAATAATCATCGGCAATATTCGCAAAACAATATCGCATATATTTTCAATAGTTGTACAGAATATATTAACCGGTGTTTCATTAGATATCATTATTCATTGTTCATTGTTTAATGTATATTGTCATATCTAGCATAATAGATCACGACACAACTGCTCTTCGAGTGTTTTGTTTGAATCATAGTCCAGAAATCGTAGTCAGTATAAACACGCATATCCTTATTACAAAAAGAACAGTTAGCCACTAGCATGTTACAATCGTGAACTATCCGCCGAGTCATGATGAATGCGGGATTTCTTTGCCTCGTCATTAAGAATTTCTGAAGGTGTAGGTGGAGATCGGCTGATACATGCTCCACGTTTCGCATTGATTGGTGTTTTGGTATTTTGGCCGACTATTTTGACAAACGTATCTATTTGCGTTTGCGTTTTTGTTTTTCCAGTGTCCTTTTGTAACTTTGTCTTTTGTTTTTTGGTTGGTTTTGATGTCTGTTCATATTCGTCTTGAGTAGAACATGCAGTTTCGTACTCTTTTTCCTGTGTCAAGCTATACTGTTGTGTATGTGACACATTTGATGTTGATGTTTGTTGGGGTTCAGTATGGGATTCAGTTAGGGTGATTTCGACATCTTCATTGATGATACATTCTCCTCTTTTATGCCCTACTGTATTGCAGCTTGTGCAAACCCAATCGTCGTTGTCGTGGACCTTTTTCTTAGCTTATTTACGAACAATTAACTTCGACCACCACTGAACATACAATATGTTGTCGCGGACCTCTTCATAGGCTTTCTTGCAAGCAATGTAATTAACACTGATTTTTGTAACATTGGTTTCATATTATATTATTATAATAAATACATATAAAGTATTTATATCATTCTATTCTCTTTAAAAACGAGGGTTGTTCAAAAAGTTCGGGGAAAGGGGTTTCATTTCTTAATGATGGCAGAACCTTGATGTTGCTAAACCTTATATAAATATTGTTTGATTAAATTCTAATTTGATCTCATAATATATAAAATAGAGTAATCGTCACTATTGATCATTTACTTAATACCGGCCCAACATGTTGACGTCGACGTCAACGTATCCATGCATGATAATTGATCTTTGAAAGTCACTCAGTGATATTCAAAATACACCTAATTGAGTAAAATACACTTATGTTCAAAAGCATGATAACAGAAACAGGGAATAAACGATTATGAATGTATGTTAGACTTAGTGTATAGATATATGCACTACTGAGGTAAGCTTTTTATCAAGTAGCTCACTGACGGCGACGAAGTTATGGATATTGGACGAAGGCTAAGCTCGTTATTCCCGATGCTTTCTCTTTCCTCTTTGAACCGTTGATACCATTTGTTTCTTCACTGTAGATTAACATTATACATATTTCAACATTTCTATGTGTTTTGCATTAGAAATTCTATCCCGAACACAGAACACAGATAATACACGTTATACGAAAAAAAAACATGAATGGGTTTTTTCGCTTATAGTTCACAGGTGTGAGATTTTTTTTTTTTTTTTGTTTTTTTCAATAACCCATGAAGCTTTCTGAAATGAAACTGGAAAAATCCATGGGGCCGCCATTTGGATATGTATAAAAGGCAGACGTAAAACACAGATTGAAAATTATTGTCGTCTTTTTAATCATTTGTTTTTAAATCGGTATTTTGGGTATGTATAAAATGAGCAGAAAAACACGGATTGAAAATTATTGTCGTCTTTTTAATCATTTTTTTTTTAAATCGTTATTTTGGGTATGTATAAAATGAGCGGAAAAACACGGATTGAAAATTATTGTCGTCTTTTTTTTTAAAAATAGATATTTAAAATCATTAAAATGCTGTGTTATGTGGCCAAAGAAGGACGTGACGTCATTTCCGTTACACTTCATCTTGGCGTAACGTCAATGGAGCGACGTCGTTTCCCGAAAAAAAGTGGTATCAACATGAAAGACCCCAAATTCCTATACATGAGCTATTGCCACACTCATTCAAAGTATAATTATTTATCAAACATTGTGGCAAAAGGATAACTTTCTGATAAGGAGCAATAGTTCTTTTGGTGACAATCTTTTCCTAAATCGTCTGTTGCATAGGCCTCAGAAACTGTCTCTAATAGGGAAAGGGTTTAGCAGAAATGTGACCCCTTACATAATTTGTTCCAGTCATATTGACTGGTTGAAAAAGGTAGTCGCCAGATGCCATCAGAAAAGGGCTGATCTTTTTGCTTCTTTACCATAATGCAGGTGATCGATTAAGGATCATCTTGGCCCTCATGTTTTAACCTCTTTCATTATAAATGTATTCCTTGATTTTCTGAAAGTTTTTACTTTATTATTTTCTGTTCGTAATAATAGACGACAGCAATACGAATTCCAAATATGTTTTGATAATGCAAGAAACATGACATTAACATTATTATTGTCTAGTCACTTACTTATAAATCCTTTTTGTATGGCCAAAGTATGTTCTTTAATTTTTGTTTATAATTATCTTGCGTTTTTTCGTAAATAGGTAGCACCTATAGATATATTATTTCAAACACATATATACATTTGGAAATACTGAAGATTACGCCGGAATAACGTCGATGACGAAGAAAACAGATATGTTAATTACCTATTGAATAGAGAATATCGTTTTCTACATAATAACCCATATTTAAGAAATTGCTACAAAAATTATAGAAATGGGGTCCACTTTTCCGCGATATTTTGTTAACACGCCTATTATATCACAAATTAAAATACATCTCAATTTTCCGATTAATCAATTTAAAAAGCGATTTGAATCTAGTAAAATAATTATTATTGATTAAATGATCTTGTTATAACGAGGTTCACAACCATTATTCTGTTATATAACTGCTGTCAATTCAACTACCCCATGTGGCTTTCTCACACCAGTTTTTCCGACAAGAATATTTTCAAGCAACTAGCTGTTTATCAACATAGGACGATAGCCCTTTAGTGAAAGATGAAAAACTCTTGTCGCAGTGAATCTTGTAGAATGTCGGAAGGATGTAGGCAGGGCCGGGCTTCGAAATCAAAACCTTTTAATTGACAGCTTTGACGCTTCCGACTGAGCTACCAGGACTGGATCATAATTAATATGTTACCCGGATTACTGCATTCGAAAGGTTTTGGATTTTCGTTGAAAATGTTATAAGTAATGTGTTATAAGTGATAAATATACAATATATGTATGTAATTGATAATTCTACTTTTCTCAGTTGCAGTGGCTTAAAACCATTAGGAATCCGCTGTGGTCGAGTGGTTAGCGTCGGGGATTTCGAAACCGGGTGTCCCGGGTTCAATCCCCAGTCGCGGCCACTACGGTCATGGTTGAGTTCCCTTGGGCAAGGCACATTTTCTAGCCTAGTACTGGTTTGTTTACCCATGAAATATTGTTGAAAGCGGCGTAAAACCCCAATAAATAAATAAATAAATCAAATTCATCTTGTATTGCTGTAAATGTTTGATGCACTCTGAATGTAAGTATGGCGTATATGTTTATTGTCTGAAAACAAGAAGACCTCTACAGCTCGATATTTAGAGTTTGATCATTGTTTCTGTATAACAATCAATTTGAACAATTTTTGATTATATGTACTTGTTTTTTCGTGTATTATATCAACTTGATGGTTTGTATTTACCTGTACACATGTACTTCCGTCTATTTTTATCTGATTGTAAATGCAAATAGTGGGGCTGATTTTATCCATTGTACGACAACTTTACATCACGTGTATAGTGTTGCTACCTTTTTCAAACATCATGAGTGTATCATACGAGTCAAACAACAAACCACGGGTCAACTTAAGCTGAGCGTCAGGATACGTATACAGTGTATAACTGGTGTAATCTATACACAATACACCATTGGAATTTGTACTTATAAGGAGTCTAGGCCCCGAACTGTTCACGGCCACGTAGTAAGGATATCCCTTACTAATGATAAAGGTGTTCGCTGTAACACCAACCATCGTAAATGTTGAAACCTGCACTAATAATGAGACCAAAGCTCATGTTCATGTCTTACTCTGGATTCCGATTTACTGATCCGCCTCTCTTTAACTTCCAGTGTACCAATAGTGTTTTTATCGGACATTAAGGTCACAAGTTTGACACACTTTTGGAACTTTAACATAAGCGGCTTTACCTGTTTCAGCAGGTCATCTTTCAGTTCAACCCCCTCATGATTAGTTCCTTTCTCTCTCATCAACCGGGTAAACGGTGTATCTTCAAAATCCTTCCCCCAAGGGTTTGAAACGAATTCATGGTGTATTGCATCTGCTTGCTCATTTCATCTAATGATTTGATATCCCCGTCCATCTTAACAAGTAGTTGATTATCAGTGTTTGCTATTTTGTCTTTCATATTCTTTGTCAGCATTTCGACCTAAGTGATGAGTTCTCTTTTGGTTTTTTCTACTTCTTCTCTATTCTTTTTGGAGCAATCATGTATTACATTTTTATTTTCTTCCATGGAGTCTTTAATTTCTTTGACATTTGATAGCATATCGTTTGATTTCTCAATGCATTGAGACACGTCGTTCTTTATATTTTCTTCCTTTAAAACTTGCTTCAGAGCCTCAGTGTTACATTTCCGATGTTTCACTGATTTACAAACATTGCATATGGATATTGTATGGCTCTCACAAAAATGACAGCGTTTCTGTTTAGTGGTTGTCACATGCCAACATTTACGAAATCAGTGCTTTCTGTTTAATTGACAATCTTTGTGAATCTTCAAGTGGTTTAAGCTTGTGATCACCTACTACTTTAAAACTGTGATTGACTACTTCACACGTATCATACAGATATTCTGAACAAACCTGACAGTAGGTTCCCGCTTGTGTGTTATACTCTTGAATGAGCAAGGTTCACACATATTAGCCTGATCTTTATCTGGTATGTTATCATTACATACTTGCACTGTTTATTCAAATTTTATTTGTAAAGGTTGAAAAATTGATTTAAATAATCTCATTTGTCGAAATGTAGGTTTAATGCATGCCTTATTAAATAACATTATTCTGTAATCTGATATACCTACATTAATCGGATATCGTTTGGTCATTGTTCGTTTTAGACGAGCAAGTTTGATACATGTTCTAAAAAACTCTTTTTCATATTGAATTATAACATTCCGTAAAAGGAATACATTATAGAAAACTGAATTGTATTGAATTTCATCATTCTCATTATTACATTAAAATTGCATCATGTAAATGTGTACGTGTCTTGATTTAAGGAGCGCTGACATCAAGACAACAAGATTATTGCATTTTGAGTACCTACAACATATGTTTCATTTGAGTAAATAAAGTGAAACTGCAGCAAATACCTTTTAATATCCTCCTTAATTAAGCTTCTGACCCTGTTTTTATGAAACTCCTATATATAAAAGTGTAGTATATGTTAAATACTTCAAAAGGTGAACTTACAAAAGTGAGCGTTGTCGAGTAAAAATGCGAATTCATGGCATCCGACTTTGTTGTTTAAAAGGGAAAATAGGATGTAAACCAGCGGAAATGATATTTTCAGAAGTTTATTCCTTGTCTCGCTTAATGTAGGGTTAATGAGTTTTTTACTATATAAAGGATCTTAGTCTTCACTATTTGTTTGTTACTATACATAGGTTGACCTTATTTTTCGCTATTTGTTTGTTACTATACGCAGGTTTATCTTATTCTTCACTATTTGTTGGTTACTATACAAAGGTTTACTTTATTCTTCATCATTTGTTTGTTACTATACATAGCTTAACTTATTCCTCACTTTTTGTTTGTTACTATACATAATTTACCTTATTCCTAACTATTTGTTTGTTACTATACACAGGTTTACCTTATTCTTCACTATTTGTT
The DNA here is from genome assembly GCA_031761405.1 of Serripes groenlandicus. Classification (NCBI taxonomy): domain Eukaryota; kingdom Metazoa; phylum Mollusca; class Bivalvia; order Cardiida; family Cardiidae; genus Serripes; species Serripes groenlandicus. The sequence goes on along the minus strand of JASEVX010000013.1, from coordinate 32,439,909 downwards.
TTGTTTACTATACACAGGTTTACCTTATTCTTCACTATTTTTTTTTTACTATACACAGGTTTACCTTATTCTTCACTATTTGTTTTTTTACTATACACAGGTTTACCTTTTTCCTCACTATGTGTTTGTTATTATACACATGTTTACCTTAGTCTTCACTATTTGTGTGTTACTATACTCAGGTTTACCTTATTCTTCACTATTTGTTTGTTAATATACAAAGGTTTACATTATTCTTCACTATTTGTTTGTTACTATACACAGGTTTACCTTATTCTTCACTATGTGTTTGTTACTATACACGGGTTTACCTTATTCTTCACTATGTGTTTGTTATTATTCACAGGTTTACCTTATTCTTCACTATGTGTTTGTTACTATACACAGGTTTACCTTATTCCTCACTATTTGTTTTTTACTATACACAGGTTTACCTTATTCTTCACTATGTGTTTGTTACTATACACAGGTTTAACTTATTCTTCACTATTTGTTTGTTACTATACACAGGTTTACCTTATTCTGCACTATGTTTTTCTTACTATACACTGGTTTACCTTATTCCTAACTATGTGATTTTACAAGGGTCACATATAATTATAGTATTTATTGAGTGAATCTGCTTCATGGCAGATAATTTAAGATGTAGGAGGTACAGTTTTACTTATTACCACACCTATTTGGGTTTTCTTTTACTGTTTTATTTTATCTTTCAATCTAATATATTTGTGATTCAGATTATTAGCTACTTTTTCGATGCTTCTTGTAACACATTTCTTAAATAACACCGTTACATATACATGTTAAAGTTAAAAATAGTCTGAATTATTGGACAATTGAAAGTCATTGAGCTATGGCTCATTGATTTCCAAAGAACGCAACAATGATGTTTTGCACAGGACATATTTATATTAGCTTAAGATTAATAACTGCATTGTTACATATTATGTTCTGATCCCTAACCGGAAGGTGACCTCCTCTGTAATGTCTAACAAAAAATAGGTTAACCCTTTCTCTGATACAGAAGTCAAATCTCGTCAGTTAAAGAAAAATAACTATACTTTTAATGTGATACAGCTCTATTCATTGCTTGATGGTCTTGGGATACACTGTAAAATATCGTTCAGGTCATCCAGCATGCCAGCCAGGCAGCCAGACAGACATCCAGACGGACAGAGTCTCGCTACAGCCTACATAAAACAAATAATTCTTAGATTAAAACACAAATGTGGCTTATATCTTTACCTGTGTTGTAAATAGTGTATCTTTGAGTACAAAACATACAGAAAGACAGACATACAGAAAGGCAGACACAAAGACACTCAAATAAAACACTTGGCTAATGGTAAATATTTGTTTTTACCTCGATACAAAACCCTTTTTCGTCCTCACATATGTCCAAAAGTATGTCTCTTTGTACATTTAAAAATATATTTCTTAAAGTTGTATCGATCGATCGTGTAATATGATATAACCACTTACATGCACTATATATTCAAAATAATTGATCGTATTAAGGCAACCATTCAAACTTAGTTTAAATAACTTCCCAAGGTTTGGCGCGTCATTAAAATGCCTCAATTATGCTACGTATCTTGAACAATGTAGCCCTTTATCATAACCAGCACTAAAATACATAATGTAGATTTAAAATAGACATATTTTATCAAAATATCTTGCAATGTCATATAACCCACATGTAATGAAAAAGTATTTTTGTTCCCATAAATCTAGTCCCGGTACCTTAGTATGGAAATCGACGCGGACTGTCAATCTAGGAGTTTGGAGGGCGAAACCAAGCTCGACTAATACTCTTCCCGTCGTTTGACAAAAGCGAATGCGACAAGCGTCATTCGTTTTCCACATATGGGATAATAGTCAATGTGAAAAAGCAGCTTGTTACTGGAGTATGTGTTTGAGAAAGTCAGGGGAAGTTGAACTACCCATGGTTTTACTGGAAATAAAAAATGTTATTCACGGCGTTCAATCAAACATTAACACCAACGTTTGACAAAGGTTAAAAGCATGCATCATATCATACACCACTCCGCTTACATAACAAATCTTGAACAATATGGAAACGTGCAATTTCATCACGAATTGTACATTTGTATAAGGCATATTTCAGCAGCAGTCCATCTTGAGTACACACAACTTGGTATGTGTTTTATGAGTAAAGGGAAACTCTCAGGTGTAAATACATGTTAACTTCTCATCTAGCCATCTGAATTAGTTTCGTATTTTGTGAGGAATACTAAATTACAACAAATGTAGGTCTCCTGATAATGTATGTTTAATACTAACTGAGGTGAGCCTTTTCAGCCCCTTTTACATAAGGTATACGTGATTGCTACGAGCTATATTTAAACAAAGATCGGGGATGAACTCAGATTCACAAAACACACCCGGTATTCGGACCTGTGGTATAAGAAATTGAAAGCTGTAATTCGATTAACAAGTTCGGCTGACAATCTCGAAACGTTTCTGTCAGGTAAATACTACTGGCAGAACTCCGTGTCTATGAGTCTTACCCGTATCCTGCTTTACACGAATTTGAAAAGTAAGTGTACTGAGTACTAATAAATTATATGTCTTACTGCCTTATTGCAATACCTTTTTATTCGTATTTAGCCCTGGCCTTCAAGGCGTCTGTTTGTAAGAATTAATATCATATATGGATTGACCGGGTAATATGATATAACTACGTACATGTAATAAATATTCAAACCATCTAAGTTCATATCATGGCAAAATATTTAGATATATAATTGAAATATCTTCCAACCTGTTGACGCGTCTTTAAAACACTACATTAAGGGTACATATATTTCGAAAAAAAGCACGTTTACTTAACCAGCAATTCCACACTTTTGCTGAAATGTAGGTTTTAAACAACCAGTGTTAAAGCAATACATCTAGCAATTTTATGCAACCGAAATGACCTAAATATAGTTTGGTATATTTGTTAGCATACGCGGGCTATCAATCCAATGATTGTGAGTTTGAATCCAAGATCGGGCCAACTTCTCGTCGATTTTACAAAAGTCAATGTAACAACCGTCATTTGTCCACCATCAATTCGCTAAGCAACGATTTGTTTAAAAACTGTTTGATCCTTATTCTTATAGAGGCTAATTGTGGGTTTCTGTGTATTATCAAAACATCTTAAGCACAGGGTGATGTTTTAAACAGTGGCAAAGTCACGAGTTAAAATATTACCCTTTGCTTTTCACAAGAATATGCGTGTTTTTTCGAAATAGTTCATTTCAGGATTATTCCATCACTCGAATATGTAATGATTTTTCAGATTGTGTGGTACTATATTTAATATGAAGTAGTCTTGAGTCTATGGACAGTATTTTAATGGTCATCACTTATATATCACCTGAAGGATCTTAAATATGATAATATGAATGAAAAGAATCGTATTATATTACTCAATCAAAATATTGAATATTTAAAGTACAACTATCCAGACTGTTATCTGTTTCTTGCTTGCGATTTTAATCCCCTACACATAATTTGTTAATTGTATTCCAAATGATAGCCTTAGTAATATTTATAATGTTGATGTTGAATACAATTCGGATACGTTCAAATATCCGCATAATAATGAAGATAGCAGCAGATATAATGCATTTGGAAAGTCTCTTGTTGATTTATGCTGTCTCCATGGTATACATATACTAAATGGTCACCTGTTTGATGATAGTTCTGGCAACTTTACATGCACTTCAAATAATGGAAGAAGTGCAGTAGATTATCATATTGCATCATCTGAATTGTTATTTTAATGTTGCTGCTCGCGATGACTCGGATCACTTTCCTTACATTCGAAACTTACTTTCACTAAGCGAGGAGAGACAACTCTAGAAAGTAATGTATCAATGCACGAAGAGTTATTTCTCTTAAACAAATTCAAATGGCAAAAAAAATGTCATGATACATTTATTTAAACATTTCAGGAAAACTAAACCTTACACTCTGAAAATATACAATTACTAATTGGTTCAGATGTAAATGAAGCAATTCAAATCCTTATTAATGTATACAAGGTCTCAGCAAATCTCATGAAAGTAGGTGCTTGAACACAAACTAAGATAATGCATAATGAGCCCTGGTGGGACAATAACTATTACCTTGCCAAAGTGAAAAAATATTAATTTCTACGAAAATTTCGTTTAACCAACCAGAATTCAGTCTTTAAACAATACATTGAAGCTAAAGCTAACTTTAAACGCATATGCAAATCTAAAAAATCGTATTTTAATCGAAATAAACGTCAATTTCTAGTTAATAGTAATAACTGTCGAACTGCATTTTGGAAGGTCTTAAAACATAATCATTCTAAGATACCACAAAAGGAAGTAATAAATGAACTCAATTATGATACCTAGTATTCATACTTTAAAGGTCTACTTTACAAAGAAAATCAACCGAAGTAACAGGATATCCAACTGGAATTTATGCAGGATACAGAAGAACATGATTCACTATTAAATCGGCCGATCTTAATCGACGAAATTAACTAAAGTTTTAAAGAATTAAAAAATAGAAAATCTACCTGTAAAGATGGTATTTTTCGGAATTATATAAATACACATGTGATTTAATAGCACCATATCTATTATTATTATTTAATGAAATTTTAAACTTAGGACATTTTGCGGAATCATGGAGCGAAAGTATTATAGTACCTGCATATAACTCTGGGGCTAAAGATAACCCTAACATTTACAGAGGGATATCTCTTGTAATTGTAATGTATAAAATATTTTCAAATATTGTTAACGATAGGATATATAATTGAGTAGACACGTTTAATTTAATTGATGAAAGTCAAGCGGGATTTCGACATTGTTATTCTGTAACTGATAATTTATTCACTTTACAAAGTATGATACAGAAATATATTTGAAAACCTGGTTGTCGTTTTTATGTTTTATATGTGGATTTTAGTAAAGCATTTGATTCGTTAGTGCATGACAAATTATTCAGAATTTTATTTAAAAGAGGACTTCAGGGGACGATGAGTAATGTGTTGTTATCAATGTTCTCATATCTGAAGTTTAGCTTACGTTACGGTAATAGAACCTCTTAATCTTTCTCATGCAATATGGTTACACAGCAGGGGGGTGAAAGTAGTCCAATCATTTTCAACTTGTTTATACAAGAGTTATCAAGATTGTCCTGACATATTTATAACGGTTGCAATATTTCCAATAAAATGTATCCTATATGCTGACAATGTTGCACATTGTTCGGATACTGTTAATAACTTACAAATTCAATTAAATAAACTTTCAGAGTTCTGAAAAGAATATAAACTTTCAGTTAATATGAAGAAAAACAGAGATTATAGTATTCAGGAATGGTGGCCCATTGAGATCAAGTGAAAAGTGGACATTTGAAGGGTTAAATGTTAAACTCCCCAGTCTATAAATATATGGGTATTCTGTTTACTCTAAAACTGTCCTGGTCATCTGCAGAATACAAACTTGTCGAGCAAGCAAAAAAGGCAATTTACTCTATTAAATCAGATTAACGTAATTTTGGACATTTCCCATTTGGACTGAATATTTTAAACTTTTAGATACAATGATTACACCTGTTCTTACTTATGGGTCAGAAAATTGGGGAACTGACTATACAGATATCATAGAATATGTTCATGTGCAATATTGTCGTGAATTTTATGTGTTAATTCCACAATAAATTCCTGCATGCTTATATCAGAATGTGGAAGACTTCCTTTTATGTGTAATATATAAAACAAAAGTAATGAAATATTGGTTTTTAATGTTTACACATGCCTAATAATCGATATCCAAAGCAATGTTATTTTATGCTAAAAGCACATGATGAAATTGGAAGAGTCAATTGGGCAACGAAGGTTAAAAACCTACTATGCACGTCTGTTTTTTGGATGCGCTTGGTTCTCGCAAGATGTTGTAAACGTGGAGCATTTTTACTCTCTGTAAACAAAGAATGTCTGATTGTTCCTTTCAATATTTAAAAGAAAATATAGATAGCTCATCACGTTGCGGTCTTTAAAAACATATTCATTATTTGTTAAATCCAGAGAGAGATATGTTGGTTGATATGTGTCCTTATTAAAGAAAGGCGTCTGAAAAATTCAGATGCTCATACATTTAACATAGAATTAGGAAGATATTTTAATATTTAAAAGAGGAATCGCATTTGTAATTATTGTTTAACTCATAAAGACATTTTAACAGTTGAAAATGAATACCATGCAATTTTTCAATGTGACCAATGGCTTGCAGATATACAGAGCTTATTGTATGCATGGTATAACGGCGGAGATGATATGAGAAGTGTTTACAACCTGATGAAAAGCGAAAGTAGCGTTATTATAAAGAAGATCGAAAACTATGTTTCAGTTTTAATTGCGATAAAAAAGTTTCATCCATCCGATAACAAAAGTCATTGCTCGATTGACATTGTAAATAAGCATATATGTTAAAACTCAACTCTATGTGAATTGTATGTCTGTATATTTGCTGTATTTTGGTCCGGTAGCCTCTATTTACAAATATAGTATTGTATTGTATTGTATTGTATTGTAGTTAGTTTCCAGTATAACTGGTTCATTTATCCTGACACCGGCGAGTAAGTCTTTATGTCAACCCCACAACCCTGAGCACAATGGAGAGAAAGCAATTACAGCCATTGTTAAAGTCTTTGGTATAACCCGACTGCGGATCAATCAATGAGTTTAAGTGAATAATAAGAGATGTATTTGAACAAAGATCAGGGATGTATTCATTGCACCAACCATACATGTACTCGAACCTTTACTGCATGAAATTAAAAGTTGCAATTTAATGAATGGATTCGGCTGACAAAAGCCGTATTTTTTCTGTCAGATAAATAATACTGGCCGAAGTCATTGTATCAGAGTCTTACCCTTATGTTGTTTTACCCGCGTTTTGACAAAGCTTGTCTCCAACAACAGTTGCGACCAATAACACTTATGCAGTCTATTTTTGTTTATGTTTTTCTTGTTCATTTATCTTGAGCGAAAACTACTCTTTAATGGTAGATATCTAAGTGAAACTAAATAATTATGATACCAATGGCGTCGGGAAATAAGTGATTATACCAAGATGTTACAATGCTGGATTTTAACTAAAAGAAGATTTTTAAAAAAATGCATTGGTCCTGTAAGGGTTAGATTGTCTGTCTAATGAGAGAAACACAAGGTTCCGGTCCCTGCCTGGGTTATACCAATCGGATACTACATTTAATGGTGTATGTGTAGGTTTAAACGAGGCTAAAATCCATAGTTTCATTTTAGTTCCCGGATGTTAACACGAGTTCGACTTTACCAGCGTTCAATTAAAGGTCACGGTATCGAACACTACCCAATCCAACACTCAAATAACATCTTTTTCACCTCTAGAACGAACCGTTCCAAATCAAAAGCAACTAAACTGATACTGCTCTAGTGCTAAGGACAAGGCAAGAAAGCGTTATACTAGCTGATATTAGCTGACTGAGCATAATCAGAAAAAGATACACCTCTGGTTTTCTCAAGCGCTGTTTTGCACCCTGCACATATTGAATATAAGTATGTGTAGGTTGAAACGGGATAATTAATACCACAGTTGTACTGTAGTTCCTGGATGTTAACACGACCTTTCCTACGTTCCACTTTAAATGTCTCTATAACTAACGGTATCCAATCCGCCAATCAAATCACAGCGTTATCACATCTACTACGAACTGTTACAACTCGTGAGCAACCAAATTCTTTCTGCTTTACAGAAATTTGGAAACCGTTTATGACTATTTAGTGAGCAGTTTATAATTAGATAAGAATAGAATGAGTTGGGTAATCCAGATATGCATTGACCGCATATGGCTTATGGTTGTTATTCGCAGAGCGCCATTTAAATAAATGCTAGCGTGTTGCTTGTGAAAAGCTGGTTACAATATACAAGTTTTGGAATTCAGCGATACAATTCCTTAGAGATCATTCAAATGCAAACTCTAACACTGTTTTGTGTCAACTTTTACTTTCAAAAGAGAATGGTTCTAAATAAAGCAACGTCTTTGAACTTGGAAGTGTGTCACAGTACGAAGATAAACTATCAAACAACGGTAGTAATTATCCACGGACACTCGTTGGTTTAACTGTAATTATGTTGCAGCGGCATTAATACACTAAACCAACACTAAATCTGAAACTATTCTTAAATATTCTAACCACTCGTGCAAGGCGAATGAAACTATTCTTAAATATTCTAACCACTCGTGCAAGGTCAAATCCTGAACAACTTCAATGTTAATAATGAGATATGAAGGATGCTGGTTCAATTCAGATTATTACGACAGTGCCTATACTACATAGTGTTGTCGTGGATCTCTTTCGAGGTTATTTTACAAACAAGTAATTACGACCACCAGTGTAGAGGCTCGTTGGCGTGGATCTCTTCTAGACTAATTTAAAAACGTTATTACGACCATCTATGAATAGATTGTTGTCATGGATCTCTCACGAGGTTAATTAAAGAACAAGTTATTACGACCATCTATGAATAGTGTGTTGTCATGGATCTCTCATGATGCTAATTAAAGAAAAAGTTACTACGACCACCAGTGTAGAGGTTGTTGTGGTGAATCTATTTCTAGACTAATAAAAGAACAAGTTATGACGACAACAAATGTAGAGCATGTTGTCCTGGATCTCTGTCTTGGCTAATTAAAGAACAAGTTATTACGAGGACCAACATAGAGTCTCTTTCGACGCTAAATAAAGAACAAGTTAGTTCGACCTCTACTGTATAGTATGTTGTCTTTGATCTCTTTCTAGGCTAATTAAAGAACATGTAATAACAACCGACACTATTCAGCTTATTGTCTATGATCTCTTTCTAAGCTAATTAACGTACGAGTATCCTTATTGTCTTATTTGCGAACAAATAATGTTGTGAATTTCTTTCTATACTTATTAACGAACAAGTTTTGTCGAACTGTACGATTTGTTGTCGTGAATCTCTTTTCTAGGGTGAATTACGAACAAGTCATTACGGCCACCACTGTAACTTTCATTGTCGTGGATCTATTTATTGTCACATAAACAAACAAGTGCCTAAGACCACCGCTGTACAGCTAGTTGTAGTGGATCTCTTTATTGGTTAAGTTACGAGCAAGTACGAACACCTCTCTAAAGTTTAGAGATATCTCTCTAAAACATATTACAACTTTAACTGATCTAATATTAAGATATCTATTTTTAGATAAACCAAAAGTCAGAATTTAGGCCAAAGGTAAATAGGGGTAAGAAGTTGTGAGAGAGCGTAATGGAATAGAGAGAGAGAGAGAGAGAGAGAGAGAGAGAGAGAGAGAGAGAGAGAGAGAGAGAGAGAGAGAGAGAGAGAGAGAGAGAAAGAGAGAGAGAGAGAAAGAGAGAGAGAGAGAGAGAGAGAGAGAGAGAGAGGGGGGAGAGAGATAGAGGGGGAGAGAGAGAGAGATAGAGAAAGAGAGAGGGAGAAAGAGACAGAGAGACAGGGAGACAGACATAGAGGGAGAAAGAGACCGATAGAGAGAGAGGGGGAGAGAGACAGACATAGTGACATAGAGACACAGAGAGAGAGAGAGAGAGACAGAGATGGACAGAGAGATAGAGAAAGAAAAATGGATAGAGAGAGGGAATAGAGAGATAGAGCAGGTAGTGCAGAATGAAAAAAAGAGAGAGAGATAGAGAGAGAGAGAGAGAGAGAGAGAGAGAGAGAGAGAGAGAGAGAGAGAGAGAGAGAGAGATAAAGAGAGAAAGAGAGAGAGAGAGAGAGAGAGAGAGAGAAAGAGAGCGAGAGAGAGAGAAAGAGACAGACAGACAGACAGACAGACAGACAGACAGACAGACAGACAGACAGACAGACAGACAGACAGACAGACAGACAGACAGACAGACAGACAGACAGACATACAGACAGACAGACAGACAGACAGACAGACAGACAGACAGACAGACAGACAGACAGACAGACAGACAGACAGACAGACAGACAGACAGACAGACAGACAGACAGACAGACAGACAGACAGACAGACAGACAGACAGACATACAGACAGACAGACAGACAGACAGACAGACAGACAGACAGACAGACAGACAGACAGACATACAGACATACAGACAGATCTATATTTCTTACCTTGATAAATAACACAAAGTATTTTCCCTGTTTACCTTTGGCCTTAATTGTGTTTTTTGGTATACATGTACATGCATATCTAGAAAATAGATGTCTTAAGGTCAGATTAGTTGAAGGTGTAATATGTATGGTAAGCCGTTTAAACCATGTATTTGATTTAAAGACATATATGTAAGATAGAGAGATATCTCTCTTACTTTACTCAGGTTTGAGAGATATCTCGATAATTAAGTTAGATATCTTTATAACATAGAGAGATATCTCAATTACTTAAAACGATATATATCTAACATGCTTACAGATAGGTCTCTAATTTAGAGATATCTCTCTAACTTAGATACATATGTATATACGTTAGAGGGATCACTCTACGATAGAAAGATATATTTACCGTTAGAGAGATTTATTCATATTCAAGCTAGTCATTCATGTTAAATGGATATCTCTCTAACTTAGAGATATCTATCTAATTTCGAGATATATATATATATATATATACGTTAGAGGGGTCACTCTACGATAGAAAGATATATATTACCGTTAGAGAGATATATTCATATTCAAGATAGTTATTTATGTTAAAGGGATATCTCTGTAATTTAGAGAGATGCCTCTCTAATTATTTGTTGGTTTATGTAAAATTATATCTCCCCTTAGTCAGAGCTCAAACAAACTCATGCATCTTACGACTAATCGAACATGATTATTTTAAATTCTGTCGTCCAATCAACCGCGTTCATTCAGCAAAAGATGAGCCCCGGTAGCTCAGTCGGAAGCGATGCGGGCTGTCAACCAAAGGAACCCGTATCTCGAATGTAAGGAGGGAAGCCACGAAAGTGAATACGTTTTGTTTTCAACAGGGAATCGACCTCGTATCTCGAATGTAAGGAGGGAAGCCACGAAGTTTGATTTTACTCGGCAGGGAATCAAACGCGTATCTCAAATGTACGTCGCAACCGTATCTCGAATTGTAGGTAGGAACTGTATATGTTAAGGTTTTACTCAACAGGGAATCGAACTCGTAACTCGAATGTAAGGAGGGAAGTTACTAAGGTGGATACGATTTTACTCGACAGGGACGCGAGCTACGATGTACTAGACAGAGTATCAAACACGTAACTCGAATGTGAGAAGGGAAGCCACTAAATTGGCTACTATTTTAATCGACAGGGAATGGAACCCGTATCTCGGAAGTAAGGAGGGAAGTCACTAAGGTGGTTTCAATTTTACTTGACATGGAATCGAACACGTATCTCGAATGTTAGGAGGGAAGTCACTAAGGAGGTTACGATTTTACTTGACATGGAATCAAACCCGTATCTCGAATGTAAGGAGGTAAATCACTAAGGAGGTTACGACTTTACTCGACATGGAATAAAACCCGTATCTCAATTGTAAGGAGGGAAGTAACTAAGAGGTTACAATTTTGGTCAACAGGGAAAAGAACCCGTATATAGAATGTAAGGAGGAAAGTCGGTTACAATTTTATTCAAGAGGGAATCGAACCCGTATCTCGAACGTAAGAAGGGAAGTTAATAATTTGGTACGATTTTACTCGACAGAGTATTAAAACCGTGTCTCGAATGTTAGGAGGGAAGTCACTTAAGTGATTACGATTTTCCTCGACAAGGATTCAAAACCGTAACTCGAGTGTAAGAAGGGAAGCCACTAAATTTGCTACTATTTTATTCGACAGGGAATGGTACCCGTATCTCGAAGTGTAGGAGGGAAGTCACTAAATTGGCTACTTTTTGATTCGACAGGGAATCGAAACCGTAACTCGATCGTAAGAAGGGTAGACACTAAATTGGCTACTATTTTATTCGACAGGGAATCGAACCCGTATCTCGAATGTAAGGAAGGAACCCACTAAGTTAGCTATGATTTTATACGACAGAAAATCGAACCGTATCTAGTATGCATGGAGGGAGGTCACTTAGGTAGCTACGATTTTACTCGACAGGCAGCCTAACCCGTATCTCGAATGTAAGGAGGAAAGTCATTAAGTTGGCTAAAGTTTCGTTCGACATAGAATCGAACCCGAATTTTGAATGTAAGGAGGAAAGTCACTAAAGTGGTTTATTTTACTTGACATTGAATCAAACACATATCTCGAATGTAAGGTGGGAAGTCACTAAGGTGGTTACCATTTTACTCGACATGGAATCAAACCCGTATCTCGAATGTAAGGAGGGAAGTCACTAAGGTGGTAACTATTTTACTCGACATTGAATCAAACCCGTATCTGGAATGTAAGGAGGGAAGTCACTAAGGTGGTTACCATTTTACTCGACATGGAATCGAACCCTATCTCGAATGTCAGGAGGGAAGTCACTAAGGTGGTTACGATTCCACTCGACATGAAATCGAAACCGTATCTCGAATGTATGGAGGGAAGTCACTAAATTCCCTGTGATTTTATTCGACAGGGAATCAAACCCGTATCTCGAATGTAAGGTTGGCTTTGATTAAGGTGTTTACGATTTTACTCGACATGGAATGGAACCCGTATTTTGAATGTAAGGAGGGCAGTGACTAAGGTAGTTACGATTTTACTCGGCAGGTTATCGAACCCGTATCTCGAATATAAGGAATGAACCCACTAGGTTGGCTGTGATTTGATTCGACAGGGAATCAAACTGTTTGTCGAATGTAAGGAGGGAAGTCATTCAAATGGTTTCGATTTTATTCGATTGGGAATCGAACCCGTATCTTGAATGTAAGGAGGGAAGTCATTAAGGTGGCTACACTATTATTTGACAGGTAATCGAACCTGTATCTCCCGCTCCGTAGGTTGACTATTTGATCCCTTCACCACAGTTAGTGTTTAACAACTACGCACTTTAGATATATTTCTATGTGTATCTCAAACCGATGCTCTATAAGTATTATACTCATCGAAATCGAGACTGGAATCAGTCCCTAATTTTAAAGTTGTATTACAATATTTATAAATAACTTCAAATATCTCTTGCTACACTAGCTCTCCATTACTGAACACCATTTCGGGTTAAGAGATATGTCTTAATATTCGTAGATTGTATATAATGTCAATCAAAGCACATGCATCTGTGGAATATTTGCTAAAAATGAATGTTCTGGTGTCTACAGTACAGTACCGCCAAAACGTTGTTCACTAAAAACACAAAATACGGTAACTTGGTGCGATATCAACCGGAAAATGGATTTGATCTGATATAACTACAGCAATAGAAAGATCTCCAATGAAATTTGCTTTTAAAATATATGAATTACAGAATTGAAATGAAAAATGTAATTCTGCGGTGTCAACATACGAATTCATGGAAAAACATACATGTCTGTGAATTGAGTCGAAGAAGACTAAAACATAATACCGGATAAATTGTAAGAAAACTTTGCATCAGACAAATAAACAATAAAACGCCGAAGGTAACGTTTTTATGAGATAGCGAAATATTTTCAACAATATCAATATATCCTATCGTGAGAATTGTGCATACGTAATGCAACCATATAAAACGGTCGTGAATGAGTAGTGTAGTGTTGATACTTATTCATGCGAAGATAATTACATTTCACGTAGACAACAGTTACAAAGTTGCACAGCAAAATGGATGTGTCAGTATATATACGAGGGTGATCCAGAAGTAATAGGAATTATTGTTATAATTTCCCGATCAAAATTGTAGAAAAGAATCCTCATTTTATCAAAAGTCCACATTTCTCTTACATACATGACTAATATTTGAATAATCGGTGGACAAATAATATTTCTGGGAGATTATGAAAATTGTAAGTACAATTGGGGTGGAACACAGTGGTAACGTCACTCTGACGTCGCCGTTTGAAGGGAAACGAGTAGGTTTGAAAACGTGAAAGAATATGTTAACAACAGTTATATCAAATCAATTGATGTATCAACTTCCCCAAAAGTCAATGCTTAAAGACATTCAATAACCTTTGTTCTCCGAAATGCGTGACATGTGAGGTGTAACAAATGACAATTATTATGGGAAAAATTGACAGTCACACTGTTTCTTTCAACGTAAGTACCACAGGTATTTGTATCGGTTGATAAATTTGCCCCTATATAGTGTATTGTTAGTGTTAAGGATAGTAATATAGTGACGTTATCTAGAATAATATCGACCGATACAAACACCTGTGGTCAGTACTGGCTATTTTGTAAATGACATTTGTTTTCCACTTATTTCTCCCGTCCAACCATGAAAACAAGTGTATGTATACATGTACATCACTAGAGACTGAACACCATTGAATAAACACTTCAAATGCCTATTTTGATTTGAGTCTACGTTGTGACATAATTTTATTATATATATAACATTGTTCAATTGTTCAATTGACGTCATTGTGTACGTGACGTTCTTGCAAGTCGCTGAACATCTTGTTTGGTTATTATGGAACAACAAGATTAAACCTTGTAACTAGAACAACATAACAACAAATTAATGTCATGCACATTTTCGGTATCTTCTGTTTGTGTATATGTGAAATATACACAGCTTAAACAGGTACTTTATTGTATAATTACGCTGTGGCCCGCCTATGAATTCGTTTCTTTGACAACGATTTATAACTAAACTAATGACACTATTAGAAATATTAATTCGCCAAAAGGTAAAACAAAACCGAATATACATATGGTATGAATTTCCTAAATATGTATTAACTTATACAGGATTTACTAAGAAGGTCCTATTACTTTTGGATCACCCCTCGTATATATATTATATATGTACATATGTAAATAGATTTCCATGTATGACTATATCCTGTATCCTGTATTATGTCTATGTATATACTGTATAATTTGCAATAAAATAACTATTCGGGAAGAAATCAATTAAAATATCCTTTTTAAGTAGGGAGTAGATTTCATGATACCAAATTGATGATTATTGTGAAAAAAGAGGTTGTCAATTTTAATTCCGCTTTAACTGCCTTTCAGCTAAAATATCGCAATATGCGGTCCGACGCACGTCATCGGTAAAACGGCATTCTGATCTAGTAAAATTCGGCTCCACAGATTTTCTTGAAATTCTGATAACTTGCAGTAGAAAGGGTGATCGTAATTATATGTCCTTCTTTATATGTATTTTTTTAGTAAATCAAAAATTATGTAATTACTTTGAAAATATTCCAGCGAAATTTTCATTAACAATCGTTTTTTTTGTCTAAATCGTCATGGCAGATACATGTAGTTTATATCATGAGACAGTTAACTTTATTCTCAATAATTTGGTGTTATTTGATACCAATTAAAACAAGACAGAAATAGCGATATCTTTAAACACACTGTTATTGTCACAAAAACATACGTTTTGACTAATGTGATAAAATGTTACCACCTTTGTTCAATACTTGAAAAACCTTGGATTGCATTTTAAATTACAACAAAATTAATTGAAACTGATACATTAATTACATAATAAAATACTTGAAACATGTAACTGAAAATTGTAACCTTATAAGTGATATGAAAGCTGTAGAGTTGTACATTTTAAAACATTTGATGACAAGTTAAGTATCTCAAAAATAGACAGAATAGTTTACAATGTAGATACGGAGTTAAAAACATTGTCAAAACAAGACAAATGGCTTGTTTGCAGCACTTCTCCCTTTTCCTAAATATTTTAAAAAGTAAAAAATTGACTCGAAAATATTGCTATACCTTTTGAGGTTTCAAAGGTTTTCTGTATGAGGGAAAAGGTGAGCTAAAAAAATCCGTTTGTCTATATCACGTTTAACCCACTTGCAGACGAATTTGACACATCGGCAGCAGACGACTTTTGAAAACATTGTGTAAAAAGGAGTTATTACTCATAATGAGCAATTTCTCATTTTTGTCACAAAGTTTTCCACTTTATTCAATAATAATCTTTCCCTGAAAGAGAGTAATTAGATTCTGACCTCCTTGTGGTCAAATTCGTCTGCTGGCGATGTGTTGGACATTGTGTGCAGTAAAAGGTTAACAACGAACAACGATTGAACACACACTTTAACCTTACCTCATTACTCAAAAAACGTTTAGCATTTTCAGATGAAACTTTGTACACATGTTCCTAGGAACAATAAACATGTTTATACCAAGTCACATAACTCTGACTTTAATAATTATTCAGTAATGTTCCTGTTTTTCGACTAAGAAATAAAAACAGACGAGCGTTGTTCATAATACTGCATAAATGTACAGGCTGATTGGAACCTACATGTATGCTGTCCTGAAGTGTCAACTGTTACTTTTCCCAACGAACGCTTCCATTTTATCGTTAACAACGATATTAATTGATTATGAATCTGTAATTTTTTCCCTTTTATCTGCCGTGGTCGAATTGTGGGAATTGGATACCGAGCGTCTCGGGTTTGATCTCTGCTCGCCGCGGTGATGATAGAAAGCCTTTGTTCACCTTGCCTAATTTACAAATGGACCGTAAATACATGTACTTCAGGGGATTCCGGTAAGGATGGAAAACCTTTGGTCACATTGCCTAGCCTTGTGTGGGTCATTCACAAATGGACCGTAAATACATGTTCTTCATGGGATTCCGGTAAGGATGGAAAGCCTTTGGTCATATTGCCTAGTCTTGTGTGGGTTATTCACAAATGGACCGTAAATACATGTTCTTCATGGGATTCCGGTAAGGATGGAAAACCTTTGGTCACATTGCCTAGCCTTGTGTGGGTCATTCACAAATGGACCGTAAATACATGTTCTTCATGGGATTCCGGTAAGGATGGAAAGCCTTTGGTCACATTGCCTAGCCTTGTGTGGGTCATTCACAAATGGACCGTAAATACATGTTCTTCATGGGATTCCGGTAAGGATGGAAAACCTTTGGTCATATTGCCTAGCCTTGTGTGGGTTATTTACAAATGGACCGTAAATACATGTACTTCATGGGAATCCGGTAAGGATGGAAAACCTTTGGTCATATTGCCTAGCCTTGTGTGGGTTATTTACAAATGGACCGTAAATACATGTACTTCATGGGAATCCGGTAAGGATGGAAAACCTTTGGTCATATTGCCTAGCCTTGTGTGGGTCATTCACAAATGGACCGTAAATACATGTTCTTCAGGGGATTCCGGTAAGGATGGAAAGCCTTTGGTCACATTGCCTAGCCTTGTGTGGGTTATTCACAAATGGACCGTAAATACATGTACTTACGTCGTGATATAACTAAACAAACTGTTGAAAACCGACGTTAAACCCCATTAAACGAGAACAAGGTATTGTATATTTTGAAACGGTCTATGATTTTAAGATTACATATACTCGTTAAAAGGTAGAGGGGTTTCAATAGAAGGTATGTTATTGCTGTAATGCTTCGATAAACTTTAAATTGTGTAAAATCCAGGTGATTCCCCGTATTCGATTTACACATATTTCATTGGATAATACTCTGAGTCGTGTTAATTAAAATGGTAGTAATACATGTGCGAAGAAAACTAAAGGGGGCAAGCCTTTTTGTGTGTATTGGAGTTGTACACCCTTTTCAAAATTAATTCAGTTATATCACGGCGACAGCTCACTTTTTCATGATCCCTTTGTAAAACAAACCAGTACTAGGCTAGGAAATGTGCTTTGCAAAAGGGCACTACACCATGACCGTCGCGACGCGACTGGGTATCGAACCGGGGACGCCCGGTTCCCAATCCCTACCGCTAGCCGCTAATCTACGTCGGATTGACAAAAGGGGGGTGGGGGTGGAAAGCATTTACATGTACATACATATGAGCCGTTCCACGAGAAAAACAACAATGTGGACTCAGCGTTATATGTCGATCCAGATCAGCCTGCGCAGTCCGCGCAGGTTAATCCGGGCCGACACATTACGTCTCACGGGATAGAGGTATAGAGTAAAGATTCCTGAAACAGATAATCCACAGGAGGTGAAAAGTGTATGTCCGGGTTAGCCTTCGCGGCCTGCTTGGGCTTATCCGGGTTGATACTTTACGCAGAGTCAACATTGTTGATTTTCTCGTGGAACGGCTCATATATTATCGCATGAGTTAAACTGTTCGTTTTTAGGTAATGTAAGTTTACATCATGGACAAGGTAAGAGGAACAAGATTTGGTTTATTATAAAAGTTCACCAGTCCCAACATGTGAAGCATGTGAAACTAAACAATTATTGATCATATGGAAATAAATATAACAAGTGCATCGCAGACGATACAAATCCACGCACATTGTCTTTTTTTACAGATATATGATAGTCACTGTGACCTTTTCCCTTGACCTTGTTTGGTAAACAGGAACTCCTCCGAGACATATTCACACTGAACCTGTGTATGAAGTATGCCATTATTTTGTCCACAAATGAAAGTGCTGGAGTGATCAAGTTGTATATTACAGATGTATTCTCATTACTGTGACCTTGACCTTTGAGCTATCTCGGTAAATCACAAACCCGTCCAAACTGTTTTGAAAACTAATCTTTGTATGAAGTCCATAAAATAAAGCACTAGCGATAATGTCATTTTGAAGATTGTTGACAATAATAATATGGTCTGTGTGACCTTGAACTTTAACTAAGGTCTGATGAATGCTAACGTGTACAAGAGGCGATGCTTGTAAACATATATATTTACTTTCATAACAATCGGATATGAAATGAAGTCGCTAGAGCGATGATGTTGTTTGGACACGTACTTGCGTACTGGTGGATCCCTTTTCCCGAGGTGATAACAAAGTCTCTTTTGAAAGTTTAAACCATAACAATACTTGAGAAGATAACATTATATTTGATCCTTTTGAAAAATGTGAGTCTATTAATAATACGGACACATTTGATATATTCCAAAATCAAAATACCTGGATATTTTAAACCAAATATTATACAAATTACATAGGTAATATCCTGTCAATGTCTTCGCCTAAATTCAATGATTTTGTTAGCTATGAATAACTCTTTCATAGCAACAGAAAGATAAAAAGTTCCCCTCCCAAACATTGCCGCCAGTGTCGGTGCTGTTATGCTGTATATGGCTTTAGTAAAAACTTAAAAGATCTTCACCTCCCCAACTAGTTGGCCGATTTTCAAACAATTATGTAGAAATGTGCCCTGTGTGATCCTATTTGAGATTCCTTCAAACCATGTTGATTTGTCAAAAAACATGGCCACCTTGGGGTTTGTATTGCTTTTATGGTTTAAATAAAAACGTAAACATGCCGAAAGCATGAAGCCGACTTTCAAAATTATTTCCTAAAATGACCCTTTATCATATAATAATAATAATAATAATAATAATAATAATAAAGCCTTTATTTATAGTGGCAGCATATTTTGGTTTACAGTCTTCCATGTGGACCTCTGGAAAATTAATATAAATTAAGACAATTATCAACTAACTATACATACATAGAATTGTCGAACAAACAAATTATGAAACAAAACAACATGTAAATGGGTATAGAGACAACAAATCAAACAAAACGGATGAAAAGTGAGGAGTAATTTACAGTTTAAGATGTTAGGATGAACATATACATGATTCAAACTGAAATAATACCCTTCCCACTTGATTACCACCAACTTAAATTTGTTTAATGTGTTTGGGGATCTTACATGTGAAGGAATCTGATTCCACAGTTTTGGACCATAATATGACAGAAATTTTCTACAAAATTCAATTCTAGGCTTTGGAATATATAACACATGTTGATCACTTGATCGTAAATTCCTGTTGTTGTTTTCTGTGAACATGTTGCACATGTAATCAGGAGATAAACTGTTTCAAGATTTATAAACAAATATAGCTCTTTATTTAAATCTATATATAGTGTTTAATAGGTTGCCACTGCAATTACCCCAAATTGTACAACAATAGTCAATTGATATATGCATTGTAAAACAGTTTTCTTACATGAATATTTAAATATGCTTCTTATCTGTAGCAGGAGATATATTTAAGAATTACAATTTTTAAGTAGCTCAACTCGTGTTTTCCATTGAAGTCAACTTCAAAGAAAGATATAGCTTGAGAGCAGAAATGTAGATTTTTGGTATCATTATCATAGTTATAATATGGAGAAATAAGCATAGCTTTAGTTTTTGGGGGGTTTGGCATCATTGAGTTTCGCCAGTCACTTATTATATCTAGACGGTTTTGAAGGGATTGACATACTTCTCCAATGTACTGGCCTGTTGCGCTTATTGGTGTGTCATCAGCAAATAAGTCTGTTGATGATGTATTAAGATGCAGGGCAAGGTAATTTCTGGAATGGATGAAGAGAATATAGCCTAACACTGAGCCTTGTGGCACACCTGATGTAATTTCTAGAGATGATTACAATTTTCCGACAAAAGACACTTTTTGCGATTATTGGAAAGATAAGATTGAAACCATCTCAGTGTTTGGTTTTTTATATTGTATTCGCTCATTATCTCAAGGAGAAGAGAGTGATTTATTACAGGTTTGTTTATTGCATCAATTCATGAACCAACAATAGCAGTAAGTGGTGTCTCACATGAGTGATTTGTTCGAAATCCAGATTGATTTTTATGAATCAAAGAATTTGATCCAAGGAAGATTTTTTTTAATGATCACGAAACATGTCGATCTAGGAATTTTGATAATACTGGTTGGATCGATATTAGGCGGAATTTATTTATGTCAGGTTTTGTCCATTTTTTGAATATCAGGGTTACCTTTGCCTCTTTAAAATATACGTTAATGGTTAAGATATACCTTAGCACTAATTTTCCGAAATGTTGGCCCAATGTCATCAAGCCCTGTGGATGTCTACGAATTGTAACTGTTTAGGTTACAATACATCAAATAAATTCCTCCTTTGTGTCCATGTAAATCAACGAGTTTCAGTCTTCAATTATCACACTCTCTTAGCGTTTCTCATGTATAACACCAATATCATTGACAAGAGTTACCTCTCTAAGCTTTAAACCAATCCAAAGAAAATTTAGGGTCATGCATTATGCAAGAAAGAAATCACCAGGTGAAAATGATTACCGTTATTTTGGACCAAATTGGGCCCGGACAAAACCGGTGTTTAGCATTCTCTACTTTCACTTTCAAACAAGGTCAAAATACTAAAAGTGATAAAATCAATCATTTACAGTGCATCCTATACACATTTAAAATGAATTTAAACTCAATGTCATATAGTCAATACATTATGGGGATGGTATACACTAATTTCATCGCAAATTAGTTTTTTTTTTACTATTTGGGTGTAGATCAGCATGACAGCGGATGTATTTAGCGTAATTTGACCTTTAATTGGTCAAAAACATGGCGCCAAAGGGCGGGGCTGTTTTGCCTTACATATCTATAGTAAAACACTTCTCTTTGCGAAAGTATGAGGCCAATCTTTCAAATTGTTCTTTAGAAATGCTCATTGGGTAACCCACGATGAACTTTCTTCAACCCATGATGGTTTGTGGAAAAACATAACCACTAATGGTGTGGCTGATTCGCCTTATATGGTTGTAGTGAAAACGTGTCATCAGAAAGTATATGGCTGATTTTCAAATAAGTTTGTAGAAATTTTCCTTTGTCGACCCCTCACCAGCTTCCTCAATGTAATTTTGATGTGTAGTAGACATGGCAGATTTTGGGCTGGGCTGTTTTGCGTCATATGGCAAAAGTGATTTAATATTTGACTAATGCCAGTGAAGCAATGTGGCCCTCTTATGCCTCTTAGTTAGTTGGGTGATTTGTAAGTATGCACACACATTCCATATATAAAGTACTTCAACATGTCAAACAGATTTCGGGGTCAAACATGTGTTATTTATTTAGCTAACTGGAGCACGAAGTGCTCAATGTTAGTTTTTGTGAATGCCCTTTGTCCATCGTCCGTCAACATCTACTCCTCTGTTACCGTAGGGTCAATTGGGGTGACAACAGCAAGCATCATCCTCTGATAGTCCTCACTGAAATTTCTTTAAATGTTCTGGATCCATGCAGAAGGAGCCTATATACATGTAACTATATTGTGAGTAAAAGTCACGTTGTTTCCGTTTAATTACTATAAATTCGTATGACCAGTCACATTCGACAATCTTCGTATGCTTATTAATTTATAACACAGATGATTCCGATCTTTTCTTGAGTCAGTATATTAAAGTTCAAGGTCACAAAAAGTATGTTTTACTCAATGGCTTTTAAGAGGCAGAGACATGCGTGTTAATGTTATTTATATTAAAGATTCATATCAATATGCGGGTCATATTTTCCACTAGATATTTGCAAAACTTGATCTACGTTTCCGAAAGTAAACACGCGTACTTCCAACTGTAATTAGCTTTTTTTCACTTTTTGAGTTTACAACATTCCACACCTGTTTCATGGCTGTTTTAAGTAGCTGATAGCTGTCCAAAACACCACTTTAAATTAAGATATGTTCGGTGCCTTCAGCACTTTGATTGCATGTATCTATTATTTAAACTTTCATAATATGATTGTGTTTT
The DNA here is from genome assembly GCA_031761405.1 of Serripes groenlandicus. Lineage (NCBI taxonomy): Eukaryota > Metazoa > Mollusca > Bivalvia > Cardiida > Cardiidae > Serripes > Serripes groenlandicus. Next base: position 32,417,281 of record JASEVX010000013.1, on the reverse strand, counting down.
ATATGTACCATATCAAACTTCAACGTGTTATTGGCAGAATTTGGAAGGAGTTCACTGTTCCATGTAGCATGTGTGCATTTAAGGGGCGGAGGTATTATCCCTCTTATCTACGAGCGTGTATGCATGTACTTGTAACCGATCCCCGGTAGCTCAATCTGAAGCGACACAGGCTTTCAATCAAGACATTGTAAGGTTGAATCGCAACTCGGCCAACATTCGTGACAAAAGGCAATGCGACAAGTATCATGCCTCTTCCACCAATGGGCTAACAGTCTATGGAGAAAACCATTCAATTACTTGTGCGTGAAGTACTTGTGTGAGCAAGCCAGGTAAAAAATGGGTAGGTGATCTGGCCGCCGTGATATGAATGTAAACGTCATTTAATTGTGAAATCTGAACAAAAATAGCTGTTTATCTCCATTGGTTTTACCACGAATGTAACACATGAGCGACTAGCCAAGTTATACAAATAATACATCCGGGTTCCCAAATATCAAACACGTCACACGACAACGGACCTTCGATGACTCATTACACTCTTCCCTCAATAAATAAATCTGCTGCAGACAATTTTAAAAATGTCTTAAAATCTCTCCTTGTGAAAGTGTTATTACTTAATAGAGTTGAAAACATTGTGGCAATAGAAGACATTACTCAATATGAGCAACTCCTCTCTTTGCCAAAAAGGTTTCCGTAGTCGCTATAATTGTGAAATCTGAACAAAAATAGCTGTTTATCTCCATTGGTTTTACCACGAATGTAACACATGAGCGACTAGCCAAGTTATACAAATAATACATCCGGGTTCCCAAATATCAAACACGTCACACGACAACGGACCTTCGATGACTCATTACACTCTTCCCTCAATAAATAAATCTGCTGCAGACAATTTTAAAAATGTCTTAAAATCTCTCCTTGTGAAAGTGTTATTACTTAATAGAGTTGAAAACATTGTGGCAATAGAAGACATTACTCAATATGAGCAACTCCTCTCTTTGCCAAAAAGGTTTCCGTAGTCGCTTGCTTCAAATTCGTCCAAATGCGTATGCAAGTCTGAAAGGGTTAACTAAATGACACCGAAGTTCAGAATGCTAACTTGTATAATCAAATTGCAGCCATTACCGTTCATCCAAAGACCTACATTATGCTTGTTTTCAACCTGGAACCTGATCAGACTGAGTGGAGGCGCACGCTGGTATGGATCTTTGCTGAGCGCAACGTCACGAAGTTCAGTGTTTGTGTCCCTTATGAAAGATTCAAAACAAAATAACCTTGTCGAAGTCGAAGTATCGAAGTCGAAAATCGGAATTTTGTTTTGACCTCGTGTAAACTCGATCTTTTCCGTAAGTGCCGAATTGACTCGATCGTCAACTAATTGTTTGAAGATATCTGAGAGGAGAAGTGTGAAATGTGAAAATAACATTAAGCATAATTTTGCAACAAAGTTGAAATGTTGTAGGAAAAGGAGAACTTCCGCAATACTTCCATTTCAAACTTGTTTTCAAGTGGAAGACAGTGGTACAGAGGTAAAGCCTCGGCATATTACGATGGACGTATCCACCGTTGTATTTAGATACCGTATTTATTTATATTTTCATTTGCAAAATCTCACGGTTGAAAGCTCTACAATAAGTGTACGCTCCACTTAGTCTGATAATTGCCAGCACTTTAATAGTATACCTGTTTTACTGGAGGATATATTTGAGGTGTACTGTTCATTATTACCAAGTCATATATTAGGGCCTGACAGACCGTATCGCCGGGCAAATAACTACGCAATATTTGGAAAAATGGCGACTGTTCTATATTTCATTCTTTTGCTCTCGTTGACAGTGGGAATATTTGCAGGTAAGTAGATATTATTATCTTATGCATTGTTTTAAAGTATGGTTATTGTATATCCGCAGTAATGGCGGGGGCTATCGATCAAGGTGTCGTGAGATCGAACCGTGGCCCAACCATTAGTTCACTCCGATGATTGAGAAAAGTAGGCTTATTGTGACTAACTTCATTCATCTTTCACCATTGGACTATAATAAATATATGTGCGAAGGTAAAATAATATGTGGAGTACTGGTGCTGCCGTGGCCGAGCGGTTAGCGTCGGGAATGTGGAACAGGGCGTCCCGGGCTCGATCCAGAGTCGCAACGCGGCGGTCATGGTGGAGTACCCTTTGGCATGGCACATTTCCTAGCCCAGTCCTGGTTTGTTTACCCAGGGATCATGATCAAGTGAAGTGTCGTTGATATAACTGAAATAATGTTGAAAACGGCGTAAAACTAAAACAAAAAGAAATAAAAGACAAACAGCTAGGAATCACACGTTATGTTAACTATGAGCCAAAGGCAATTAAAGTGTGTTTGCAAACAATGCAGATTCAGGTGAGACAGCTCATATACTTTGCCGTATATATGTTTTGTCTGCTGCATATTTGCTATAGGATAGTACATGTATGTGGAACATGGTTTATGTGACTCATAAAACGTGTTTAAAACATGTTAAGAATGTATGGCGCCTAAAACAAACAGTAAACGTCATTACTGGGATAGATATAGGATATAGACCTTTACGTTTACAGTTATTTGTGTTGGTGTTTTACGCAATTTTCAGTTATATCACGTCGACGGAACACTAATTAGTGTTCTCTTAGTAAACAAATATTACTACTAAGCTGGGAAGAGTGCCTTGGCCAAGATCAAACTGAACGGCGCAAGGAGGGATGAAAGCTGAGGCGTCCGATATCAAGTACACCAAGCTAACCACTTACACTTAACCATTGCAGCTCCTTCGATACCTTTGCTTTGAATAATTTTTGAAGCAGTTACATTTCAAAGTTATGGCAATTATATTCCCGTAATTCACATGAAACACTCGTTGTTTTTTATAATTTGAAAAAGTCATATATTTTGTTCTATTTTCTTTATTCAGATGGTGGGTGAGTACAATTGTTTAAATTAACATCTTAAAATGTATGCATATCTGTCTGTCTTTCTGTCTTTCTGTATTGCTGTCTCTCTGTCTCTTTCTATCTTTATGTCTGTCTGACTCATTGTCTCTCTGTCCCTCAGTCTCTGTCACTTTCTGTCTCTATATCTGTCTGTCTGTCTGTCTGTCTGTCTGTCTGTCGGTCTGTCTGTCTGTCTGTCTGTCTGTCTGTATCTGTCTGTCTGTCTGTCTGACTGACTGTCTGTCTGTCTCTGTTTGTCCCTATGTCTGTCCATATGTCTCTGTTTAGCTATCTGACTGTCTCTGTCTGTCTGTTTGTATGTATGTCTGTCTGTCTGTCTGTCTGTCTGTCTGCCTGTCAGTCTGATAGTCTGAATGATAATCATCTAAAATCTCTCTGTCTGTCCATATGTCTATGTATCTGTCTGTCTGTCTGTCTGTCTGTCTGTCTGTCTGTCTGTCTGTCTGTCTGTCTGTCTGTCTGTCTGTCTGTCTGTCTGTCTGTCTGTCTGTCTGTCTGTCTGTCTGTCTGTCTGTCTGTCTGTCTGATAGTCTGAATGATAATCATCTAAAATCATTTTAATTCCCAATAATTATTTAAGTTTCGTAGCTTTCAAATATAGACCCTTTATTAGTCTGGTACCCGGCGTACTTTAGTAAATTAGTACGTCTGGCATGAACCAATGATTGCGACAAGTCTGGTGCCCGGCGTACTATAGAACCAATAATGGCGACTAGAATGGTCACCTAAGTTTAGGTATAATTACGCATGTATAGTAAATATGTAACTGAGTTACGTAAACTATACAGTGGACCATTAAAACTTGATGTTCGGAATTAATACATAGAAATGTAATAAGTCAACGGATTATTCAAATATTTGTCATGTATGTATGTATGTTTCAAATGAAGATGTATATCGGCACGGTCTCCCTGCATAGTTTGGTAACAACCCGATATGTCCGTTGTGGTGCTATTACCTCGCAAGTTTGATCAATTTACGGAAAACAAAATATCAATCAATTATTAATTTATCTAATTCTTCATGGCACATGTATGGACTTGATATCAGCAAGCAGGTAATTATATTCCCTACTGTGTGTCGTCTATTTCATCCGAATACCACTTAGAACGAGAAAGTGATCGTGGTTTCATTAACCACACTATCATTGCCGCAAAAACATACGTTTTGACGTCAAACATGAGTTTTGATCAAAGGTATGATTTCACCTTATAAATGGCGTAGAAAAACTCAACCAATCAAGCAATTTCGGATCTCCCGTGAAATTACGGAATTGCGCTGTTTAATATTACTTTCACAAGATTGGGGGGGGGGGGGGGGGGGGGGGGGGGGTATCTACTACATGAAGAGCAGCGTAACTCCAGATCAGTTCGTGTTTTACATAGGCCATTCTGGAGTTATGTTGGTTACAACTGTCAAGGGGGGGGGGGGGGGTATCTACTACATGAAGAGCAGCGTAAATCCAGATCAGTTCGTGTTATACATAGGCCATTCTGGAGTTATGTTGGTTACAACTGTCAAGGGGGAGGGGGAGTATTTACTTGATAACGATCAGAGTAGCTCCAGATCAGTTCGTGTTATACATAGGCCATTCTGGAGTTATGTTGGTTACAACTGTCAAGGGGGGAGGGGGAGTATTTACTTGATGACGATCAGAGTAGCTCCAGATCAGTTCGTGTTATACATAGGCCATTCTGGAGTTATGTTGGTTACAACTGTCAAGGGGGGAGGGTGAGTATTTACTTGATGACGATCAGAGTAGCTCCAGATCAGTTCGTGTTATACATAGGCCATTCTGGAGTTATGTTGGTTACAACTGTCAAGGGGGGGGGGGGGGGGGGGGGGGGGGGGGGGAGTATTTACTTGATAACGATCAGAGTAACTCCAGATCAGTCTGTGTTATACATAGGCCATTCTGGAGTTATGTTGGTTACAACTGTCAAGGGGGGAGGGTGAGTATTTACTTGATAACGATCAGAGTAGCTCCAGATCAGTTCGTGTTATACATAGGCCATTCTGGAGTTATGTTGGTTACAACTGTCAAGGGGGGAGGGGGAGTATTTACTTGATGACGATCAGAGTAGCTCCAGATTAGTTCGTGTTATACATAGGCCATTCTGGAGTCATGTTGGTTACAACTGTCAAGAGGGGAGGGTGAGTATTTACTTGATGACGATCAGAGTAGCTCCAGATCAGTTCGTGTTATACATAGGCCATTCTGGAGTCATGTTGGTTACAACTGTCAAGGGGGAGGGGGAGTATTTACTTGATAACGATCAGAGTAACTCCAGATCAGTCTGTGTTATACATAGGCCATTCTGGAGTTATGTTGGTTACAACTGTCAAGGGGGGAGGGTGAGTATTTACTTGATGACGATCAGAGTAGCTCCAGATCAGTTCGTGTTATACATAGGCCATTCTGGAGTTATGTTGGTTACAACTGTCAAGGGGGGAGGGGGAGTATTCACTTGATGACGATCAGAGTAGCTCCAGATCAGTTCGTGTTATACATAGGCCATTCTGGAGTCATGTTGGTTACAACTGTCAATGGGGAGGGGGAGTATTTACTTGATGACGATCAGAGTAGCTCCAGATCAGTTCGTGTTATACATAGGCCATTCTGGAGTCATGTTAATTACAACAGTCAAGGGGGGGGGGGGGGAGGGGGAGTATTTACTTGATAACGATCAGAGTAGCTCCAGATCAGTTCGTGTTATACATAGGCCATTCTGGAGTTATGTTGGTTACAACTGTCAAGGGGGGAGGGGGAGTATTTACTTGATGACGATCAGAGTAACTCCAGATCAGTCTGTGTTATACATAGGCCATTCTGGAGTCATGTTGGTTACAACTGTCAAGGGGGGAGGGTGAGTATTTACTTGATAACGATCAGAGTAGCTCCAGATCAGTTCGTGTTATACATAGGCCATTCTGGAGTTATGTTGGTTACAACTGTCAATGGGGGAGGGGGAGTATTTACTTGATAACGATCAGAGTAGCTCCAGATCAGTTCGTGTTATACATAGGCCATTCTGGAGTTATGTTGGTTACAACTATCAAGGGGGAGGGGGAGTATTTACTTGATAACGATCAGAGTAGCTCCAGATCAGTTCGTGTTATTCATAGGCCATTCTGGAGTTATGTTGGTTACAACTGTCAAGGGGGGAGGGGGAGTATTTACTTGATGACGATCAGAGTAGCTCCAGATCAGTTCGTGTTATACATAGGCCATTCTGGAGTTATGTTGGTTACAACTGTCAAGGGGGGAGGGTGAGTATTTACTTGATGACGATCAGAGTAGCTCCAGATCAGTTCGTGTTATACATAGGCCATTCTGGAGTTATGTTGGTTACAACTGTCAAGGGGGGAGGGGGAGTATTTACTTGATAACGATCAGAGTAGCTCCAGATCAGTTCGTGTTATACATAGGCCATTCTGGTGTTATGTTGGTTACAACTGTCAAGAGGGGAGTGTGAGTATTTACTTGATAACGATCAGAGTAGCTCCAGATCAGTTCGTGTTATACATAGGCCATTCTGGAGTCATGTTGGTTACAACTGTCAATGGGGGAGGGGGAGTATTTACTTGATGACGAGCAGAGTAGCTCCAGATCAGTTCGTGTTATACATAGGCCATTCTGGAGTCATGTTGGTTACAACTGTCAATGGGGGAGGGGGAGTATTTACTTGATGACGAGCAGAGTAGCTCCAGATCAGTTCGTGTTATACATAGGCCATTCTGGAGTCATGTTGGTTACAACTGTCAAGGGGGGAGGGGGAGTATTTACTTGATGACGATCAGAGTAGCTCCAGATCAGTTCGTGTTATACATAGGCCATTCTGGAGTTATGTTGGTTACAACTGTCAAGGGGGGGGGGGGGGAGTATTTACTTGATAACGATCAGAGTAACTCCAGATCAGTCTGTGTTATACATAGGCCATTCTGGAGTTATGTTGGTTACAACTGTCAAGGGGGGAGGGTGAGTATTTACTTGATAACGATCAGAGTAGCTCCAGATCAGTTCGTGTTATACATAGGCCATTCTGGAGTTATGTTGGTTACAACTGTCAAGGGGGGAGGGGGAGTATTTACTTGATGACGATCAGAGTAGCTCTAGATTAGTTCGTGTTATACATAGGCCATTCTGGAGTCATGTTGGTTACAACTGTCAAGAGGGGAGGGTGAGTATTTACTTGATGACGATCAGAGTAGCTCCAGATCAGTTCGTGTTATACATAGGCCATTCTGGAGTCATGTTGGTTACAACTGTCAAGGGGGAGGGGGAGTATTTACTTGATAACGATCAGAGTAACTCCAGATCAGTCTGTGTTATACATAGGCCATTCTGGAGTTATGTTGGTTACAACTGTCAAGGGGGGAGGGTGAGTATTTACTTGATAACGATCAGAGTAGCTCCAGATCAGTTCGTGTTATACATAGGCCATTCTGGAGTTATGTTGGTTACAACTGTCAAGGGGGGAGGGTGAGTATTTACTTGATGACGATCAGAGTAGCTCCAGATCAGTTCGTGTTATACATAGGCCATTCTGGAGTTATGTTGGTTACAACTGTCAAGGGGGGAGGGTGAGTATTTACTTGATAACGATCAGAGTAGCTCCAGATCAGTCTGTGTCATACATAGGCCATTCTGGAGTCATGTTGGTTACAACAGTCAAGGGGGGAGGGGGAGTATTCACTTGATGACGATCAGAGTAGCTCCAGATCAGTTCGTGTTATACATAGGCCATTCTGGAGTCATGTTGGTTACAACTGTCAAGGGGGGAGGGGGAGTATTTACTTGATAACGATCAGAGTAACTCCAGATCAGTTCGTGTTATACATAGGCCATTCTGGAGTCATGTTGGTTACAACTGTCAATGGGGAGGGGGAGTATTTACTTGATGACGATCAGAGTAACTCCAGATCAGTTCGTGTTATACATAGGCCATTCTGGAGTCATGTTAATTACAACAGTCAAGGGGGGGGGGAGGGGGAGTATTTACTTGATAACGATCAGAGTAGCTCCAGATCAGTTCGTGTTATACATAGGCCATTCTGGAGTTATGTTGGTTACAACTGTCAAGGGGGGAGGGGGAGTATTTACTTGATGACGATCAGAGTAACTCCAGATCAGTCTGTGTTATACATAGGCCATTCTGGAGTCATGTTGGTTACAACTGTCAAGGGGGGAGGGTGAGTATTTACTTGATAACGATCAGAGTAGCTCCAGATCAGTTCGTGTTTTGCATAGGCCATTCTGGAGTTATGTTGGTTACAACTGTCAAGAGGGGAGGGTGAGTATTTACTTGATGACGATCTGAGTAGCTCCAGATCAGTTCGTGTTATACATAGGCCATTCTGGAGTCATGTTGGTTACAACTGTCAAGGGGGAGGGGGAGTATTTACTTGATAACGATCAGAGTAACTCCAGATCAGTCTGTGTTATACATAGGCCATTCTGGAGTTATGTTGGTTACAACTGTCAAGGGGGGAGGGTGAGTATTTACTTGATAACGATCAGAGTAGCTCCAGATCAGTTCGTGTTATACATAGGCCATTCTGGAGTTATGTTGGTTACAACTGTCAAGGGGGGAGGGGGAGTATTTACTTGATGACGATCAGAGTAGCTCCAGATCAGTTCGTGTTATACATAGGCCATTCTGGAGTCATGTTGGTTACAACAGTCAAGGGGGGGGGGGGGGGGAGTATTTACTTGATGACGATCAGAGTAACTCCAGATCAGTTCGTGTTATACATAGGCCATTCTGGAGTTATGTTGGTTACAACTGTCAAGGGGGAGGGGGAGTATTTACTTGATGACGATCAGAGTAGCTCCAGATCAGTTCGTGTTATACATAGGCCATTCTGGAGTTATGTTGGTTACAACTGTCAAGGGGGAGGGGGAGTATTTACTTGATGACGATCAGAGTAGCTCCAGATCAGTTCGTGTTATACATAGGCCATTCTGGAGTTATGTTGGTTACAACTGTCAAGGGGGGAGGGTGAGTATTTACTTGATGACGATCAGAGTAGCTCCAGATCAGTTCGTGTTATACATAGGCCATTCTGGAGTCATGTTGGTTACAACAGTCAAGGGGGGAGGGGGAGTATTCACTTGATGACGATCAGAGTAGCTCCAGATCAGTTCGTGTTATACATAGGCCATTCTGGAGTTATGTTGGTTACAACTGTCAAGGGGGGAGGGGGAGTATTTACTTGATAACGATCAGAGTAACTCCAGATCAGTTCGTGTTATACATAGGCCATTCTGGAGTCATGTTGGTTACAACTGTCAATGGGGAGGGGGAGTATTTACTTGATGACGATCAGAGTAGCTCCAGATCAGTTCGTGTTATACATAGGCCATTCTGGAGTCATGTTAATTACAACAGTCAAGGGGGGGGGGGGGGAGGGGGAGTATTTACTTGATAACGATCAGAGTAGCTCCAGATCAGTTCGTGGTATACATAGGCCATTCTGGAGTTATGTTGGTTACAACTGTCAAGGGGGGAGGGGGAGTATTTACTTGATGACGATCAGAGTAACTCCAGATCAGTCTGTGTTATACATAGGCCATTCTGGAGTCATGTTGGTTACAACTGTCAAGGGGGGAGGGTGAGTATTTACTTGATAACGATCAGAGTAGCTCCAGATCAGTTCGTGTTATACATAGGCCATTCTGGAGTTATGTTGGTTACAACTGTCAATGGGGGAGGGGGAGTATTTACTTGATAACGATCAGAGTAGCTCCAGATCAGTTCGTGTTATACATAGGCCATTCTGGAGTCATGTTGGTTACAACTGTCAAGGGGGGAGTGTGAGTATTTACTTGATAACGATCAGAGTAGCTCCAGATCAGTTCGTGTTATACATAGGCCATTCTGGAGTTATGTTGGTTACAACTGTCAAGGGGGGAGGGGGAGTATTTACTTGATAACGATCAGAGTAACTCCAGATCAGTTCGTGTTATACATAGGCCATTCTGGAGTTATGTTGGTTACAACTGTCAAGGGGGGAGGGGGAGTATTTACTTGATAACGATCAGAGTAGCTCCAGATCAGTTCGTGTTATACATAGGCCATTCTGGAGTCATGTTGGTTACAACTGTCAAGGGGGGAGGGGGAGTATTTACTTGATAACGATCAGAGTAGCTCCAGATCAGTTCGTGTTATACATAGGCCATTCTGGAGGCATGCTGGTTACAACTGTCAAGGGGGGAGGGGGAGTATTTACTTGATGACGATCAGAGTAGCTCCAGATCAGTTCGTGTTATACATAGGCCATTCTGGAGTCATGTTGGTTACAACTGTCAAGGGGGGAGGGGGAGTATTTACTTGATAACGACCAGAGTAGCTCCAGATCACTCTGTGTTATACATAGGCCATTCTGGAGTTAGGCTGGTCTCAAATGTCAGAGGGGAAATTGTCCTGTGACTAAAATCTCTAGAAAAAATATCTGTTTTATCGCATTTACTTGAAGACGATCAGTATCGATCCAGATCAGTTTATGTTATAAATAGGCTGATCTGGTATTACGCTGGTCTCTATTGTCCACTGAATGTTTTTTTCTCTTTGATTTCATTCGTCTATAGTTTTGACAGAGAGTTCTGTGACGATGATGACTGTAAATATGAATGTTGTTCAGGCCACTGTTGTCCTGACTCTTCTACAACCTCCTCCGCTATGTAAGTATAACTCAATAATATTCATCTTGATCTTGTTGTGACTCCTCTTTTTAAGTATCATTATAGGTATTACCCAGCAATTTGTACTTGTTCTTCATCTAGTTGTTATGACTCCTCTTTTTAAGTATCATTATCGGTATTACTCAGCAATATTGACCTGTTCTTTATGTAGTTGTTATAACTCCTCTTGTTATGTATCAGTACCGGTTTTACTCAGCAATATTGATCTGTTCTTTACCTAGTTGTTGAGACTCCTCTTTTTATGAATTGACCTGTTCTTTACCTAGTTGTTGAGACTCCTCTTTTTAAGTATCCTTATCTGTATTACTCAGCAATATTGTGCTGTTCTTTATCTAGTTTTGCTGACTCCTCTGTTTTAGGTATTAGTAACGGTATAACTCAGCAATATTGACCTGTTCCTTATCTAGTTTATGTGACTCCTCTTTTAAAGTATCAGTAGTGGTATAACTCAAAAATATTGACCTGATCCTTATCTAGTTTATGTTACTCCTCTTTTACAGTATCAGTATCGGTATTACTCAGCAATATTGACCTGATATTTATCTAGTTGTTGTGACTCCTCTTTTAAAGTATTATTATCGGTATTACTCAGCAATATTGACCTGATATTTATCTAGTTGTTGTGACTCCTCTTTTAAAGTATTATTATCGGTATTACTCAGCAATATTGACCCGTTCTTTATATAGTTTTTGTGACTCTTCTTTTCAAGTATTATTATTGATATTACTCAGCAATATTGACCTGTTCGTTATAAAGTGTGTGTGACTCCTCGTTTAAAGTATCAGTATCGGTAATACTCAGCAATATTGACCTGTTAATGATCTGTATGTAGAACAATAAGCCATGTCTAACGATTTATGGGGTTTAAATGCCTCAGGGTGCAATGTAGATTCAGAAGTGCCCGTGTATCCCGATTCAGATGTGCCCATGTATCCCAATTCAGATGTGCCGTGTATCCCGATCCAGATGTGCCCGCGCATCCCGATTCAGATGTGCCAGCGCATCCCGATTCAGATGTGCCCATGTATCCCGATTCAGATGTGCCCGTGTATCCCGATTCAGATGTGCCAATGTATCCCGATCCAGATGTGCCCGCGCATCCCGATTCAGATGTGCCCATGTATCCCGATTCAGATGTGCCCGCGCATCCCGTTTCAGATGTGCCCATGTATCCCGATCCAGATGTGCCCGCGCATCCCGATTCAGATGTGCCCATGTATCCCGATCCAGATGTGCCCGCGTATCCCGATTCAGATGTGCCCGCGCATCCCGATTCAGATGTGCCCGTGTATTCCGATTCAGATGTGCCCATGTATCCCGATTCAGATGTGCCCATGTATCCCGATTCAGATGTGCCCGCGCATCCCGATTCAGATGTGCCCGTGTATCCCGATTCAGATGTGCCAATGTATCCCGATTCAGATGTGCCCGCGCATCCCGATTCAGATGTGCCCGCGCATCCCGATTCAGATGTGCCCGCGCATCCCGATTCAGATGTGCCCGCGCATCCCGATTCAGATGTGCCCGCGCATCCCGATTCAGATGTGCCCGCGCATCCCGATTCAGATGTGCCCGTGTATCCCGATTCAGATGTGCCCTTGCATCCCGATTCAGATGTGCCCGTGCATCCCACGTCTAACCAGATCCATGGCCACACTGTGTCTAACCGGTATCATGCCAGTAGAATACCTATGTCGAACCGAGGGTGCCCGTTATTAAATCCTGCGCATTGACAACTATATCACGACAGGTTACATAAGTTCAATTTAATTGTGAAACAAATTTAAGAATATAACAAATGAGTATCCTTCAAAATGAAATTCCAGTAGTTATTTAAAAAGAAATAGTCCTTCATGTTCCAAATATTTTTGAAGAAATATGATTTTGCACAGTACTGCATTGTAAGTTGCATGTAATATTATATGTATGTAGTGTAGACCGGTGGCCTCATTACGCAAATAAACTGTTGTATTGTATTGTATTGTATTGTATTGTATTGTATTGTATTGTATTGTATTGTATGAAAAGAAACCTAAGCACATTCATGAACATATAGACCATGGTTACTCCGATACAAGCTGATCCAACTGTAACATGTTTCTAAAGTGTCTTAAGACTGTATTTAAAATATAAACAGTTCAGATCAAACAGCACTGAAGAGCATGTTGATATTGATTTACACTATTCGCAAATGATCTTTGGTTTTCTTTCTAAGTTTATGGATTATTTTATACTGATCACTAAAATCCCAGCAATTAAGAGTGAGATTCAGATTGTATATTATTTTTAATTCACTAAACAGCTTGAGTTATAGCTATGGCGTCATTGTGGCATTTTTCTAGCTTTACTATGAGTTCATAAAAGACTATTGAGTGAACATGATTCTGCACAGACCGACCTGAGTCTTCACTGTAGGCTGATCCAGCACGTTGCTTAACAGTCTGACCTGGTTCAAATACAGTGAACTCGCGATAACTCGCGACGTCGAAATGGACACATAAATCACTTCGAGTTATCGATGTGTTTGAGTGGTCCATCGATGTATGCTATAATAATTCGTGCAATGATTGGTTCGTAATTCATTGATACTTAAATGATTTATAAACTGTGGAACATGCTTTCTCTATTTATCAGACACAGTGGAGCTATGGCCGGTATCATCATAGCGGGGGTCGTTTTCACAGTCAGCTTGTGTATGTGCGGCTGTTGCTTCCTTCGTCGTCGCCAACAAACTTTCACCTTACAGCATGGTAATAGCCCACAGACATCAGGTAATTGACATGTTTAATCGAGGGAAGATATAGGGAATATACATGGAAAAGAGGGGTGTTGTTAGACATGCCTTACGCGGATGTCGTAAATAGGTTGTTAGTTTTTAAAAGCTTAAACTAAAACGGAAGGCATTTGCGACCAGTAAAGACCAAGGTCAGCTAGTGCATTTGTTCATTCTGATATGATCATGCACTGTTCGCCTATTGGCAATATAAGGATAAAAGAAATTTCTGTACAACAGTTTCTATTTGGATCTTTAAGAATATAAAAAGGTTCAAAGAGGGTCACTCCAATTTTGATATGACATGTGCTCTACAGAAACAAACCTTAGGGCATTTGAGACAAGTATAGATCAAGACTAACCTGTTCATTCGTGCCATTTGGTTTCTGTTGTCACTAAATAAGCGCAAACGGTTTAAGAGGAAACTGCTGACAAGCATCACTTACATATGAAATTTATATCACGGTTTTTTGTCAAAACTTGTCACAATCTCATAACACCACATACAATGTCGTCTCAAATTGACCCTTAACATTTAAATATTTATGAGCAAGTGGTCTTTTTTGTTTAATTAAGTCGTACAATTCATCCAACACTGCTTCTCAATTTCGTTATTTATATTAGCTATCTCCCTTTTGATACCTAACAAGTTTGTAGGGGGCAATTTGATTGGGTGATGCAAAGTTTTTAAAAATGTGACGACCTGTGTTATCAGTTCTATACGAGCATTTGCTGCTACGTTTAGATCTGGTTTTAATGAATCTGCACTTATGATAAAAACCGGTATTCTATTTATTATTTTTTAGTGACAGTGAACCCGTCCCACACAGGCTATGACCAACCACGTTTAATGCATTATGCCACGCACATGCCGGGTCAAATGCCTACAGGAATGCCCATGTCGGGTCTCATGCCGGGTCCAATGCCGAACGCCCAGTACACACAACACATGGGTATAGTGACCCCTCAGCACTACGAGCAGCCGTCCGCCTTCCTTCCACCGTTATAGTTACTATTCCGTGTTGACTCTGACTTGTGTATAGCCTGTATACATTGAACTGTCGTATGATGATTACAAATACCATATCAGATTTACATAAAATACATAGTTCCCACAACAACAATAATTATCTCCCTTGTCGGCCATATATGTATTATACAATATGTTGAATAGAGAAATAGCAAATATAATTAAATTAAACAATTGTATGTGTAAAAATAATTAAATCAAGAGGTCGATATTATCAGATCATACAAAGTCAGCAATAACATATGGTTGTCAAACTCAAATTCCTAGGTGTTTTTCTCAATTATCACAGTTTTTAAAAAATATTCTTTATTAATTAATGATCATCATGGCAGGCAAGGGAGATAATTATTATAGTTGGGGGGAATTATGTATACAGTTGACACGCGATTAATTGAAGTCCAAAGTAAACATCAAAATACTTCAAGTGCTTTTTATATTTTCAGATTCAGTAATTGATTTATTTTTAAGTGATTATTATGCAAAAAAAAAAACACCAAGCAAGTGATCAACCCTTATCAAGAAAACAGCCCAGCGGCACTCGTAAGGGCAATTTGAACTGTCAATACGTTGTTTTCAAAAGACAGATCCGTTCAAGGAAATAGTTTGAGTTTAATGATGTATTCGAATTATTCGATGTTCAATTCATCGCGTCTTCACTGTATAAAGTGTTAACCGACATGTCAGTCACATGACTGCGAAAGTTCAATGAGTAAAGCTAACTTATACAAGCAAGAAAATCACAGATGTATTCAGATTTTCTGTAACACACTTTTCGGCATTAGGTTTTACCTTAACAATTATTCCATCTGATGAACATAAAGTATAGACATGTTGTTATGTTAACAGTTTGTTTCATTAACTGTTAGCATAAACAAACAACCACTTACTGAATACTGTGGCAGGTTTGTAGATAATTATTCACCATATATGATACGTAGAAAAAGATATACATGTACCCAAAGTTTAAGGTGCTAAACTCCAGATGGTGATCAACATTTTGAAATGTTGAAACTTCTGCAAATATTGCTAATAGTGACAACAAAGTAAGTCATAACTAGTTAATAACTATTTTGGCAGTAAATGTTGAAAACCAGTCAATTGAAAGTCAATTACAATGTACAAAATTCGGCTAACTGGGTATGTCTACCTAGTAAAAATGAAGCATAAACGATCAATATTTAGATGTTTATTTTACTGGAAATTGAAATTATTACTCATTTTATCTCAGAATTATGATTCTAATATTTCAAGACAACTTTCGAGCAGTTTTAAAAGTTTGACTTTACTATCTATAATCTGGAGTTCAGCACCTTTAAGATCTGTCGAAGCACCCAAGATAATAAAATGCAACCAAAACAAAAACACAAATATGATGAGCATTAGGTCAGATGGAAACAATTCATTTTCCATAGGCGACCATTATAGCGTTTTGGGCTATGGCTCTTTCCCAACAATCTAAATAACCCAGAAAACTATATTCAATTAAAGTTCATTCTTAAAACTACCGAAAAAACACACTAAAACACATGTTGACATAAGTCGGTAGTTTATTTAACTTTATTAAAAAACACTTTCAGCTTTCAACAAAATCATTAATGTCCAATGGGAGACAACTTTAGTCCTATGGATTCATATGACTTGCTTCCCTTTGCCCATTAGTATAGTATATATTTAAAAAAAGAAGTGAATTGCAATTTAAACAACTCAGCTGAATTTTAGTTTGACACCTTCGTATAATCTGAATTTATCAGCTTCTTGGAATAGCTTCTTTTTACATGTAGTTGTTTATATTATGTTTGCGTTTACCATTGTAACTTTTGCTATGTTTAATTTAAGCCATACACCATATAAATACAATAGGAACCGCAGCTAGCAAATTGGAGTCTTTTTGACAATCCATAAGGGATTAAATCATCTTAAAACTAATGGAGCTACAGTTCTAGTTTTTTAATCAGGAGATGCATCTATGTTTCAATTATATGAAGACCGACGGTGAAAGCTTTGGAAAAACATTGCCGATGCACAGGCTTGTTTGAGTCTTCACTGTACGCACACGCATTTAAGGTGCTGAACTGAAGGTGGAGATCAAAATGTTTAAATGTCGAAACTTCTGCACTAATTATGACAAAAAAAGTAAATAGTTCAACACTATTCTGGAAGTTTTTGTTGACCAAAATAGTCAATTGAAAGTCATGAAAATGTGCACAATTTGGCTTACCGGGTATGTCTACACAGTAAAAATGAATTTAAGGGCCATAATTAGATGTTTATTGTACTGGAAAGTAAAATTGTTACTCTAATTTTATCCAAGAACTATGATTCTAATATTTCAAGACAACTTTTGAACAGTTTTAAAACTTTGACTATACTATCTTTAATCTGGAGTTCAGCATCTTTAAATCTTTAAGACACCAATTCGCTTGATGCAGATCATATACTTATGCCGCAAACTGTTCAGCTTATAATCTTAATAAGATAATAAAACAGAAATTATTTTTCTGAATAAAGTGTTAATTACATCGTAACTTACCATCTTAAAAACAAATCGGAATTCTCACGAACTCGATTTAGGCCTCGGACGGCGCTCATAAATATAATAAAATGTGGGTAGTGAATTGGTTTCCGCCTGCGTGATGAGGTTAAAAGTAATCCATAATATCCTATATAGCCCACACGAACTACGTTCATTCGAAGTGAGTTCGGACCTAAATTACACCACCGATTGACTTAATAGGAGCGGTGCTACAGTTGGACACCATTCATAAGGCAATTGCGAACAATCAATATCCAGACCAACCAGTGTATCCGTGCTGTCTGGTTTGGATATGTGTGGTTTGCTAATAAGTAAAAGAAGCATTCAAGATGTCTCTGACTGGTTGATTGATTGTTTGCTGTTTTACATCGCTTTCAACAATTGTTTAGTTATTTGACGACGTTCACTGAATAAGGTCCCATAACTACTGGCCCATTATCCTCGCACCAGCCAGTCATTCGTCATGCTAACCCCTAAGCGCAAAGGAGGGCAGCCATTTCTTCCATTTTTAAAGTCTTTGGTATAACCCGGCCGGGGATCGAACCCACGACCTCGCGCACCCATGGCGGACGCTCCTCAACTTTACAACCGAGGCGGTCAAGATGTCTCTGGAATACAGTGTATATTTAGATGCAATAGTGTCAAGATTCATTGGGTTTTTTACAATTGTCAGGAATACTCTATTGCTGGAGCTCCGTGCTTGTTTGGATATATCCAAGTTAATAAACCAGACGAAACCTTGGGTAAGAATTGCTCTTGATTTCTGGATCCTAAACTATAAAATTCTGATAAGACTTTTTTGATTCATCAATTGGGAGAACGAATTTACTTCTGACCAATAAGGTACTTGAGCACACATTGAGAGCATAGATTTAATTTTTATAGTTTTGAATTCTGTTCTTCCTTTCACTCCTCCTCTGTCCACCTGATACTGTTTATCTAAACATCTTCAGTGGCTTGTAAGTCATGTTCCGATCATATCTTGACTGTGCATTCCTGTATCATTACTCGACAAATTCCGTTTAACTTATTGATATAACTAAAATACGGTTGAGAGCGGCGTACATCACAATGAAATCATACGTTTAATAAAACAAAAAGACAAAGGACAATAACTAGGCATCTGGCAAACCGATTTATTCAACTCTTTAATATGTTCGCACAACCTTTAAATTGTTCCTTAATTACCTGACATCTGAAAACTCAAAGAGATTAAAAATTGTATCACAGTAAATTTACATTTTATTTGTATAATAATATATAAAAAAAATCGCAACCGCATTGTGTTACTAAAAGTAGTCAATGTAGTTTCCGTAAATGATTACCCGTTGACAATATGCCGGTTAAAACAAGATAAGATAAAATAAGATAAGAAAATTGTTTATTAACGTGACCTGCGTACATACATGAATAAAACATTTTATACCAATTTTACCACACATTGGGCCTATAAGTCACCATAAAATATATATACTGAACAAAAAAAGAAACTTCATATTTCTACACATAGTGTTTGTTGTGTTAAAGAAATAATTGTGTAAAGTTAGTAGACAGGTAATATAGTTGCCATGTTACCCGATTGCCAGCAGCTATTTTATTCGACAGGTAATCGAACCCGTATCTCGAATGTAAGGAGGGAAGTCACTAAGGTGGCTTCGATTTATTCGACAGGGAATCGAACCCGTATCTCGAATGTAAGGAGGGAAGTCACTAAGGTGGCTTCGATTTATTCGACAGGCAATCGAACCCGTATCTCGAATGTAAGGAGGGAAGTCACTAAGGTGGCTTCGATTTTTCGGCAGGGAATCGAACCCGTATCTCGAATTGTAGGAGGGAAGTCACCAAGGTGGATTCGATTTATTCGACAGGGAATCGAACCCGTATCTCGAATGTAAGGAGGGAAGTCACTACGGTGGCTTCGATTTATTCGACAGGGAATCGAATTCGTATCTCGAATTGTAGGAGGGAAGTCACCAAGGTGGCTTCGATTTATTCGACAGGGAATCGAACCCGTATCTCGAATGTAAGGAGGGAAGTCACTAAGGTGGCTTCGATTTATTCGACAGGGAATCGAACCCGTATTTCGAATTGTAGGAGGGAAGTCACTAAGGTGGTTACGAATTTCCTCGACAGGGAATCGAACCCGTAACTCGAATGTAAGAAGGGAAGCCTCTAAATTGGTTACTATTTCATTCGACATGGAATCGAACCCGTATCTCGAATTTTAGGAGGGAAGTCACTAAGGTGGCTTCGATTTTATTCGACAGGAAATTGAATCCGTATCTCGAATGTAAGGAGGGAAGTAAATAGGGTGTCTTTTATTTTACTCGACATGGTATCAAACCCGTATCTCGAATGTAGGGAAGGAAACCACTAAGTTGGCTATGATTTTTTTATTCGACAGGGAATCGAACCGTATGTCGAATGTAAGGAGGGAACTCACTAAGATGGTTACGATTTTACTCGACAGGTTATCAAAACCGTATGTCGAATTTAAGGAGGGAAGTTATTAAAGTTCGTGTTATACATAGGCCATTCTGGAGGCATGCTGGTTACAACTGTCAAGGGGGGAGGGGGAGTATTTACTTGATGACGATCAGAGTAGCTCCAGATCAGTTCGTGTTATACATAGGCCATTCTGGAGTCATGTTGGTTACAACTGTCAAGGGGGGAGAGGGAGTATTTACTTGATAACGACCAGAGTAGCTCCAGATCACTCTGTGTTATACATAGGCCATTCTGGAGTTAGGCTGGTCTCAAATGTCTGAGGGGAAATTGTCCTGTGACTAAAATCTCTAGAAAAAATATCTGTTTTATCGCATTTACTTGAAGACGATCAGTATCGATCCAGATCAGTTTATGTTATAAATAGGCTGATCTGGTATTACGCTGGTCCCTATTGTCCACTGAATGTTTTTTTCTCTTTGATTTCATTCGTCTATAGTTTTGACAGAGAGTTCTGTGACGATGATGACTGTAAATATGAATGTTGTTCAGGCCACTGTTGTCCTGACTCTTCTACAACCTCCTCCGCTATGTAAGTATAACTCAATAATATTCATCTTGATCTTGTTGTGACTCCTCTTTTTAAGTATCATTATAGGTATTACCCAGCAATTTGTACTTGTTCTTCATCTAGTTGTTATGACTCCTCTTTTTAAGTATCATTATCGGTATTACTCAGCAATATTGACCTGTTCTTTATGTAGTTGTTATAACTCCTCTTGTTATGTATCAGTACCGGTTTTACTCAGCAATATTGATCTGTTCTTTACCTAGTTGTTGAGACTCCTCTTTTTATGAATTGACCTGTTCTTTACCTAGTTGTTGAGACTCCTCTTTTTAAGTATCCTTATCTGTATTACTCAGCAATATTGTGCTGTTCTTTATCTAGTTTTGCTGACTCCTCTGTTTTAGGTATTAGTAACGGTATAACTCAGCAATATTGACCTGTTCTTTATGTAGTTTATGTGACTCCTCTTTTAAAGTATCAGTAGTGGTATAACTCAAAAATATTGACCTGATCCTTATCTAGTTTATGTTACTCCTCTTTTACAGTATCAGTATCGGTATTACTCAGCAATATTGACCTGATATTTATCTAGTTGTTGTGACTCCTCTTTTAAAGTATTATTATCGGTATTACTCAGCAATATTGACCTGATATTTATCTAGTTGTTGTGACTCCTCTTTTAAAGTATTATTATCGGTATTACTCAGCAATATTGACCCGTTCTTTATATAGTTTTTGTGACTCTTCTTTTCAAGTATTATTATTGATATTACTCAGCAATATTGACCTGTTCGTTATAAAGTGTGTGTGACTCCTCGTTTAAAGTATCAGTATCGGTAATACTCAGCAATATTGACCTGTTAATGATCTGTATGTAGAACAATAAGCCATGTCTAACGATTTATGGGGTTTAAATGCCTCAGGGTGCAATGTAGATTCAGAAGTGCCCGTGTATCCCGATTCAGATGTGCCCATGTATCCCGATTCAGATGTGCCTGTGTATCCCGATTCAGATGTGCCCATGTATCCCAATTCAGATGTGCCGTGTATCCCGATCCAGATGTGCCCGCGCATCCCGATTCAGATGTGCCAGCGCATCCCGATTCAGATGTGCCCATGTATCCCGATTCAGATGTGCCCATGTATCCCGATTCAGATGTGCCCATGTATCCCGATCCAGATGTGCCCGCGCATCCCGATTCAGATGTGCCCATGTATCCCGATTCAGATGTGCCCGCGCATCCCGTTTCAGATGTGCCCATGTATCCCGATCCAGATGTGCCCGCGCATCCCGATTCAGATGTGCCCATGTATCCCGATCCAGATGTGCCCGCGTATCCCGATTCAGATGTGCCCGCGCATCCCGATTCAGATGTGCCCGCGCATCCCGATTCAGATGTGCCCGCGCATCCCGATTCAGATGTGCCCGCGCATCCCGATTCAGATGTGCCCGTGTATCCCGATTCAGATGTGCCCTTGCATCCCGATTCAGATGTGCCCGTGCATCCCACGTCTAACCAGATCCATGGCCACACTGTGTCTAACCGGTATCATGCCAGTAGAATACCTATGTCGAACCGAGGGTGCCCGTTATTAAATCCTGCGCATTGACAACTATATCACGACAGGTTACATAAGTTCAATTTAATTATTGTGAAACAAATTTAAGAATATAACAAATGAGTATCCTTCAAAATGAAATTCCAGTAGTTATTTAAAAAGAAATAGTCCTTCATGTTCCAAATATTTTTGAAGAAATATGATTTTGCACAGTACTGCATTGTAAGTTGCATGTAATATTATATGTATGTAGTGTAGACCGGTGGCCTCATTACGCAAATAAACTGTTGTATTGTATTGTATTGTATTGTATGAAAAGAAACCTAAGCACATTCATGAACATATAGACCATGGTTACTCCGATACAAGCTGATCCAACTGTAACATGTTTCTAAAGTGTCTTAAGACTGTATTTAAAATATAAACAGTTCAGATCAAACAGCACTGAAGAGCATGTTGATATTGATTTACACTATTCGCAAATGATCTTTGGTTTTCTTTCTAAGTTTATGGATTATTTTATACTGATCACTAAAATCCCAGCAATTAAGAGTGAGATTCAGATTGTATATTATTTTTAATTCACTAAACAGCTTGAGTTATAGCTATGGCGTCATTGTGGCATTTTTCTAGCTTTACTATGAGTTCATAAAAGACTATTGAGTGAACATGATTCTGCACAGACCGACCTGAGTCTTCACTGTAGGCTGATCCAGCACGTTGCTTAACAGTCTGACCTGGTTCAAATACAGTGAACTCGCGATAACTCGCGACGTCGAAATGGACACATAAATCACTTCGAGTTATCGATGTGTTTGAGTGGTCCATCGATGTATGCTATAATAATTCGTGCAATGATTGGTTCGTAATTCATTGATACTTAAATGATTTATAAACTGTGGAACATGCTTTCTCTATTTATCAGACACAGTGGAGCTATGGCCGGTATCATCATAGCGGGGGTCGTTTTCACAGTCAGCTTGTGTATGTGCGGCTGTTGCTTCCTTCGTCGTCGCCAACAAACTTTCACCTTACAGCATGGTAATAGCCCACAGACATCAGGTAATTGACATGTTTAATCGAGGGAAGATATAGGGAATATACATGGAAAAGAGGGGTGTTGTTAGACATGCCTTACGCGGATGTCGTAAATAGGTTGTTAGTTTTTAAAAGCTTAAACTAAAACGGAAGGCATTTGCGACCAGTAAAGACCAAGGTCAGCTAGTGCATTTGTTCATTCTGATATGATCATGCACTGTTCGCCTATTGGCAATATAAGGATAAAAGAAATTTCTGTACAACAGTTTCTATTTGGATCTTTAAGAATATAAAAAGGTTCAAAGAGGGTCACTCCAATTTTGATATGACATGTGCTCTACAGAAACAAACCTTAGGGCATTTGAGACAAGTATAGATCAAGACTAACCTGTTCATTCGTGCCATTTGGTTTCTGTTGTCACTAAATAAGCGCAAACGGTTTAAGAGGAAACTGCTGACAAGCATCACTTACATATGAAATTTATATCACGGTTTTTTGTCAAAACTTGTCACAATCTCATAACACCACATACAATGTCGTCTCAAATTGACCCTTAACATTTAAATATTTATGAGCAAGTGGTCTTTTTTGTTTAATTAAGTCGTACAATTCATCCAACACTGCTTCTCAATTTCGTTATTTATATTAGCTATCTCCCTTTTGATACCTAACAAGTTTGTAGGGGGCAATTTGATTGGGTGATGCAAAGTTTTTAAAAATGTGACGACCTGTGTTATCAGTTCTATACGAGCATTTGCTGCTACGTTTAGATCTGGTTTTAATGAATCTGCACTTATGATAAAAACCGGTATTCTATTTATTATTTTTTAGTGACAGTGAACCCGTCCCACACAGGCTATGACCAACCACGTTTAATGCATTATGCCACGCACATGCCGGGTCAAATGCCTACAGGAATGCCCATGTCGGGTCTCATGCCGGGTCAAATGCCGAACGCCCAGTACACACAACACATGGGTATAGTGACCCCTCAGCACTACGAGCAGCCGTCCGCCTTCCTTCCACCGTTATAGTTACTATTCCGTGTTGACTCTGACTTGTGTATAGCCTGTATACATTGAACTGTCGTATGATGATTACAAATACCATATCAGATTTACATAAAATACATAGTTCCCACAACAACAATAATTATCTCCCTTGTCGGCCATATATGTATTATACAATATGTTGAATAGAGAAATAGCAAATATAATTAAATTAAACAATTGTATGTGTAAAAATAATTAAATCAAGAGGTCGATATTATCAGATCATACAAAGTCAGCAATAACATATGGTTGTCAAACTCAAATTCCTAGGTGTTTTTCTCAATTATCACAGTTTTTAAAAAATATTCTTTATTAATTAATGATCATCATGGCAGGCAAGGGAGATAATTATTATAGTTGGGGGGAATTATGTATACAGTTGACACGCGATTAATTGAAGTCCAAAGTAAACATCAAAATACTTCAAGTGCTTTTTATATTTTCAGATTCAGTAATTGATTTATTTTTAAGTGATTATTATGCAAAAAAAAAAACACCAAGCAAGTGATCAACCCTTATCAAGAAAACAGCCCAGCGGCACTCGTAAGGGCAATTTGAACTGTCAATACGTTGTTTTCAAAAGACAGATCCGTTCAAGGAAATAGTTTGAGTTTAATGATGTATTCGAATTATTCGATGTTCAATTCATCGCGTCTTCACTGTATAAAGTGTTAACCGACATGTCAGTCACATGACTGCGAAAGTTCAATGAGTAAAGCTAACTTATACAAGCAAGAAAATCACAGATGTATTCAGATTTTCTGTAACACACTTTTCGGCATTAGGTTTTACCTTAACAATTATTCCATCTGATGAACATAAAGTATAGACATGTTGTTATGTTAACAGTTTGTTTCATTAACTGTTAGCATAAACAAACAACCACTTACTGAATACTGTGGCAGGTTTGTAGATAATTATTCACCATATATGATACGTAGAAAAAGATATACATGTACCCAAAGTTTAAGGTGCTAAACTCCAGATGGAGATCAACATTTTGAAATGTTGAAACTTCTGCAAATATTGCTAATAGTGACAACAAAGTAAGTCATAACTAGTTAATAACTATTTTGGCAGTAAATGTTGAAAACCAGTCAATTGAAAGTCAATTACAATGTACAAAATTCGGCTAACTGGGTATGTCTACCTAGTAAAAATGAAGCATAAACGATCAATATTTAGATGTTTATTTTACTGGAAATTGAAATTATTACTCATTTTATCTCAGAATTATGATTCTAATATTTCAAGACAACTTTCGAGCAGTTTTAAAAGTTTGACTTTACTATCTATAATCTGGAGTTCAGCACCTTTAAGATCTGTCGAAGCACCCAAGATAATAAAATGCAACCAAAACAAAAACACAAATATGATGAGCATTAGGTCAGATGGAAACAATTCATTTTCCATAGGCGACCATTATAGCGTTTTGGGCTATGGCTCTTTCCCAACAATCTAAATAACCCAGAAAACTATATTCAATTAAAGTTCATTCTTAAAACTACCGAAAAAACACACTAAAACACATGTTGACATAAGTCGGTAGTTTATTTAACTTTATTAAAAAACACTTTCAGCTTTCAACAAAATCATTAATGTCCAATGGGAGACAACTTTAGTCCTATGGATTCATATGACTTGCTTCCCTTTGCCCATTAGTATAGTATATATTTAAAAAAAGAAGTGAATTGCAATTTAAACAACTCAGCTGAATTTTAGTTTGACACCTTCGTATAATCTGAATTTATCAGCTTCTTGGAATAGCTTCTTTTTACATGTAGTTGTTTATATTATGTTTGCGTTTACCATTGTAACTTTTGCTATGTTTAATTTAAGCCATACACCATATAAATACAATAGGAACCGCAGCTAGCAAATTGGAGTCTTTTTGACAATCCATAAGTGATTAAATCATCTTAAAACTAATGGAGCTACAGTTCTAGTTTTTTAATCAGGAGATGCATCTATGTTTCAATTATATGAAGACCGACGGTGAAAGCTTTGGAAAAACATTGCCGATGCACAGGCTTGTTTGAGTCTTCACTGTACGCACACGCATTTAAGGTGCTGAACTGAAGGTGGAGATCAAAATGTTTAAATGTCGAAACTTCTGCACTAATTATGACAAAAAAAGTAAATAGTTCAACACTATTTTGGAAGTTTTTGTTGACCAAAATAGTCAATTGAAAGTCATGAAAATGTGCACAATTTGGCTTACCGGGTATGTCTACACAGTAAAAATGAATTTAAGGGCCATAATTAGATGTTTATTGTACTGGAAAGTAAAATTGTTACTCTAATTTTATCCAAGAACTATGATTCTAATATTTCAAGACAACTTTTGAACAGTTTTAAAACTTTGACTATACTATCTTTAATCTGGAGTTCAGCATCTTTAAATCTTTAAGACACCAATTCGCTTGATGCAGATCATATACTTATGCCGCAAACTGTTCAGCTTATAATCTTAATAAGATAATAAAACAGAAATTATTTTTCTGAATAAAGTGTTAATTACATCGTAACTTACCATCTTAAAAACAAATCGGAATTCTCACGAACTCGATTTAGGCCTCGGACGGCGCTCATAAATATAATAAAATGTGGGTAGTGAATTGGTTTCCGCCTGCGTGATGAGGTTAAAAGTAATCCATAATATCCTATATAGCCCACACGAACTACGTTCATTCGAAGTGAGTTCGGACCTAAATTACACCACCGATTGACTTAATAGGAGCGGTGCTACAGTTGGACACCATTCATAAGGCAATTGCGAACAATCAATATCCAGACCAACCAGTGTATCCGTGCTGTCTGGTTTCGATATGTGTGGTTTGCTAATAAGTAAAAGAAGCATTCAAGATGTCTCTGACTGGTTGATTGATTGTTTGCTGTTTTACATCGCTTTCAACAATTGTTTAGTTATTTGACGACGTTCACTGAATAAGGTCCCATAACTACTGGCCCATTATCCTCGCACCAGCCAGTCATTCGTCATGCTAACCCCTAAGCGCAAAGGAGGGCAGCCATTTCTTCCATTTTTAAAGTCTTTGGTATAACCCGGCCGGGGATCGAACCCACGACCTCGCGCACCCATGGCGGACGCTCCTCAACTTTACAACCGAGGCGGTCAAGATGTCTCTGGAATACAGTGTATATTTAGATGCAATAGTGTCAAGATTCATTGGGTTTTTTACAATTGTCAGGAATACTCTATTGCTGGAGCTCCGTGCTTGTTTGGATATATCCAAGTTAATAAACCAGACGAAACCTTGGGTAAGAATTGCTCTTGATTTCTGGATCCTAAACTATAAAATTCTGATAAGACTTTTTTGATTCATCAATTGGGAGAACGAATTTACTTCTGACCAATAAGGTACTTGAGCACACATTGAGAGCATAGATTTAATTTTTATAGTTTTGAATTCTGTTCTTCCTTTCACTCCTCCTCTGTCCACCTGATACTGTTTATCTAAACATCTTCAGTGGCTTGTAAGTCATGTTCCGATCATATCTTGACTGTGCATTCCTGTATCATTACTCGACAAATTCCGTTTAACTTATTGATATAACTAAAATACGGTTGAGAGCGGCGTACATCACAATGAAATCATACGTTTAATAAAACAAAAAGACAAAGGACAATAACTAGGCATCTGGCAAACCGATTTATTCAACTCTTTAATATGTTCGCACAACCTTTAAATTGTTCCTTAATTACCTGACATCTGAAAACTCAAAGAGATTAAAAATTGTATCACAGTAAATTTACATTTTATTTGTATAATAATATATAAAAAAAATCGCAACCGCATTGTGTTACTAAAAGTAGTCAATGTAGTTTCCGTAAATGATTACCCGTTGACAATATGCCGGTTAAAACAAGATAAGATAAAATAAGATAAGAAAATTGTTTATTAACGTGACCTGCGTACATACATGAATAAAACATTTTATACCAATTTTACCACACATTGGGCCTATAAGTCACCATAAAATATATATACTGAACAAAAAAAGAAACTTCATATTTCTACACATAGTGTTTGTTGTGTTAAAGAAATAATTGTGTAAAGTTAGTAGACAGGTAATATAGTTGCCATGTTACCCGATTGCCAGCAGCTATTTTATTCGACAGGTAATCGAACCCGTATCTCGAATGTAAGGAGGGAAGTCACTAAGGTGGCTTCGATTTATTCGACAGGGAATCGAACCCGTATCTCGAATGTAAGGAGGGAAGTCACTAAGGTGGCTTCGATTTATTCGACAGGCAATCGAACCCGTATCTCGAATGTAAGGAGGGAAGTCACTAAGGTGGCTTCGATTTTTCGGCAGGGAATCGAACCCGTATCTCGAATTGTAGGAGGGAAGTCACCAAGGTGGATTCGATTTATTCGACAGGGAATCGAACCCGTATCTCGAATGTAAGGAGGAAAGTCACTACGGTGGCTTCGATTTATTCGACAGGGAATCGAATTCGTATCTCGAATTGTAGGAGGGAAGTCACCAAGGTGGCTTCGATTTATTCGACAGGGAATCGAACCCGTATCTCGAATGTAAGGAGGGAAGTCACTAAGGTGGCTTCGATTTATTCGACAGGGAATCGAACCCGTATTTCGAATTGTAGGAGGGAAGTCACTAAGGTGGTTACGAATTTCCTCGACAGGGAATCGAACCCGTAACTCGAATGTAAGAAGGGAAGCCTCTAAATTGGTTACTATTTCATTCGACATGGAATCGAACCCGTATCTCGAATTTTAGGAGGGAAGTCACTAAGGTGGCTTCGATTTTATTCGACAGGAAATTGAATCCGTATCTCGAATGTAAGGAGGGAAGTAAATAGGGTGTCTTTTATTTTACTCGACATGGTATCAAACCCGTATCTCGAATGTAGGGAAGGAAACCACTAAGTTGGCTATGATTCTTTTATTCGACAGGGAATCGAACCGTATGTCGAATGTAAGGAGGGAACTCACTAAGATGGTTACGATTTTACTCGACAGGGAATCAAAACCGTATGTCGAATTTAAGGAGGGAAGTTATTAAAGTTGCTACACTATTACTTGACAGGGAATCAAACCCGTATATCACGCTCCGTGTGTTGACTATTTTATCACTTCAACACATTTGGTGTTTAACCCTTTCCCTTATACGACAATACTGCAGCAGACGACTTTGAACATATTTTGTCAAAAAATAGAAAATCTCTCTAATTGAATGGATGACCTATGACTAAAAGTGGAAAATATTGTGTCAAAAGGAGAAACTGTTCGTTTTGAGCAATTTCTTCTTTTGTCACTATGTTTTCAAAAAGCCGTCTGCTGCAGAGGCGTCAGAAAGCGTCTATATGAGGGAAAGGGTTAACATCTACGCGCCTTATAATACATGTACATGTGTGTGAATCGAGTCGAAGCAGATTTTTTATTCCGACTCAAACATTATTTTTACAGATAGTCAAGTCCCAGTGAGTACATATATACCAAAAAGGAATCGAAATATTGAAATGAAAAGAAAATAGTGGTTGATATTTTATAAAATATAACAAATTTGCACTCTTTTTATAAATTTACTCTCTACAATGATTTAGTCAGGCTGGTGCAGAAAATAGCGTGTTTTCTAGATCGCCGACGACCAGGTTTCAAATCCCGGTCTGGGCAGGTTTTTCTTTTTCTTTTTCTTTATAAAAAATATATATTTATTATCTTTTTCATAAATTCGTCATATCAGTGGTGCAAACGTCCTGTAACACCTAAGCAACAAACTCCTTCAAAATGTTGGGATTTAAAATAAATTCAAAAGCATTGCATTTTGTTCACCTTTACATTGTGAAACCCTATTACAAAATGATTAGTTGTTTGTATGATATTTTACGTCGCTTTTAACAATATTTTAGTTATATCACGCAATAGAAAAGTAGAATACACAGACTTTCTGTTTTGATATTAAAATTGGACTCTCAATATATTTTGCATTGTTAAACAGAGACCGTCATTTGATTATGATATGACATGTTTAATTTTTAATTGCATAGAAAAAAAACCCGACTAAACTCCATATTTCCATATTTGATACCAGTGCATTTCCCCCGAACGGTGTACCCCTTAATGTTATGCACAAGCACTACTAGTAAGCTTATCCTTACAACAGTGCATCTGTCCCACGTAATGATGATAACTATTACTAATGGTAAGCTTAACCTGACACCAGTGTATCTGTGCGAAAGATGTCCCACGTAATGCTGAGCACAATCACTACTGATAAGCTTATCCTGACACCAGTGTATCTGTGCGAATTATTTCCCCATTATGCTGAGCAGAACCAGCACAACTAGTAAGTTTATCCTGACACCAGTGCATCTATCCGAATGGTGTCTCCCGTAATGCTGAGCACCAGCACTACTAATAAGCTTAACCTGACACTAGTGCATCTGTCCGTATGGTGTTCCCCGTAATGCTGAGCGCCAGCACTACTAGTAAGCTTAACCTGACACTAGTGCATCTGTCCGTATGGTGTTCCCCGTAATGCTGAGCGCCAGCACTACTAGTAAGCTTAACCTGACACTAGTGCATCTGTCCGTATGGTGTTCCCCGTAATGCTGAGCGCCAGCACTACTAGTAAGCTTAACCTGACACTAGTGCATCTGTCCGTATGGTGTTCCCCGTAATGCTGAGCGCCAGCACTACTAGTAAGCTTAACCTGACACTAGTGCATCTGTCCGTATGGTGTTCCCCGTAATGCTGAGCGCCAGCACTACTAGTAAGCTTAACCTGACACTAGTGCATCTGTCCGTATGGTGTTCCCCGTAATGCTGAGCGCCAGCACTACTAGTAAGCTTAACCTGACACTAGTGCATCTGTCCGTATGGTGTTCCCCGTAATGCTGAGCGCCAGCACTACTAGTAAGCTTAACCTGACACTAGTGCATATGTCCGTATGGTGTTCCCCGTAATGCTGAGCGCCAGCACTACTAGTAAGCTTAACCTGACACTAGTGCATCTGTCCGTATGGTGTTCCCCGTAATGCTGAGCGCCAGCACTGCAATAAATGTACGCTTATCCTAACACCGGTTCATCTTTTCAAATGTTCTCATCGTAATGCTGAGCACCAGTTATACTAGTAATATTATCCTGACAAAAAAGCATCTGACCAAATACTTTTCCCGGAATAATGAACACTACTGGTACGCATATCATGACACCAGTACATCTGTCCAAAAGCTGTCCCTATAATGCTGATCACCAGCACTACTGGTAAGCTTATCCTGACACAAGTACAGGTGTCCCCGTAATGCTGAGCACCAGAACTACTGGTAAACGTATGATGTCACGAGTTCGTCTGTCCGAGTGCTGTTCCCGTAATGATGAGTACCAGCAATACCGATATGGTTATCCTGATGTTAATATATCTGTCGTTATGTCAGGAATTTGGTATAATTGATTGATTGGATTTACGCCGTTTTCAACTTCAGTCATACATGTATCATGGCGACCGGTATGTTTGTTCACACACCAGTCGTTCTATAAAGCTGATTCCGTTTACACATAGACTGTAAACCCTTTGGTGGAAGACAAATCGAGGGCTTGGCGTGAAACAGTTGTAACTTAAAACCTATTTTGAAAACCCTGGTTTAGGGGCAATTTTGACCCCTTTGTAAACAATGCAAATTTAGGTGCCATTGCTCAGAACGAGCAATGGCACCTAAATATCCATTGTTTACCAAGAAAAATGATTTAATGCTTATAAAGACTTTATGGCGAGGTGATTAACCTTGGTAAAAAATTACCAATTTTAGTTACAACCGTTTAAGGCTAAGCTCTCGAGATGACAACTTTTGTCAAACGTCCGGAATGTGGGACCTTACCACACATTCGGCGATAGTACTGGTTTAGTCTCCAGACATATTTCCCACATACCATCAACCTCCAGCAGGCGACATTGAAAGCATATAGGAAAAAAGGGAAACATCTCCATAATTGATAGCTAAATTTATTAAATATATCAAAGTACTGAAAGTGCTGACAGCGACTAACTGAAGATTACATTTGGAAATGGACTTACCGATCCCGAAAGTCTAACAAGAGCATACACTTTGCTATGTCCATATATTAAATGCTATAGGAATTGAACTCAAAATACTTTACGGGCGGTCTACCGATATACTTAAATTTGACATAAACTACTTCGCTTAATTATGCACATCCGCTATATTGGTATTTCCTGGTTAGTACACCTACTGATTTATAATGGATTTGAATCGTTATTTATTTTATGTAATTAATGAATAAACATGTTATATTAAAATCAAATGAAGTTCTCTGCCTAACAATGAGAAATAAATTGAGAGTCCAATTATAATATCAAAGCGTGATGTAACTAACATATTGTTGAAAGCATCGTAAAACATCATGTAAACAAATTAATCTTTTTCTAATAGGGTTTCCCAAAGCATAGGTGAACAATTACTACACCACTGATGCGGTTGAATCGACGAGAGCCCGTATGTGCAGGCTTATCCTGGTCTGTAGATATTCAAATGTTGTTTTACTCGCGAAAAAAAAGTAACGCTTTCCCACAAACAAACGCTTTATGACGCAGGTGCAGTAAACCACTTTTGAAAACATTGTGGAAAAAGAATCTCATATGAGCAATTTCTTCTTTTGCCACAATGTTTTCAAATAATTATTATTTCATTTATAAACGGTTTTTATGTTTTTCAAAAAGTGTTTTCAAAATCGTTGTTGTATTTGGGAAAGGGCTATATTTGTCTGACAAATTTGCCTGCAATGCTTTTGAATTTATTTTAAATCCCAACATATTGAAGGAATTGGTTGCAGAGGTGTCAAAGGACGTTTGTACCACTAATATTAGAATTAATGATAAAGAATAGATGGATTTATTAATTGACTGTTTGATTTAGTAATAGTGAGTAGGCCGTTTGACTACCCCGACCTCATCAACTCCAAAAACCAGTTGTATTCAGTTGTTATATATATATATACATGTATACGCACACTGAATTTATTTCACCTGTCTTTTAGTTACTGTATAGATTAATTAACTAATTGATTGATTGATTAGTGCTGCAGGTAATTCATTAATTCATAATAGGTGTGTTTACCCATACCCCGCTTATTTTATTGTATAAATGAATTACATTGCATTAGTTTCAGGTGTCTTTCGGTTTTACCACGGAGCACATTTTAATGCTTGTAATGGTCGTTTTTAGCTTCTTTCAGTTCGTAAAGACAGAAGAACCCCCGTACATAATTAATGTTTATATCGTGAAGATGGAACGGTGTCTAAAAAAGTATTGCTGATACAAATCTAACTCGCATTAAATCAACCCCTCTTACGATGATCACGTCTTACAAATCTCGAACTGTGAGAAGTGTAAGGTCTTACGAAAACGTGCGATTCTCACGCTACACCGGTTACGATGGCTCCGCCCAAGCACCGCCAACTCATTTTTAGGGCATTTCAATTCTGTATAGACAAAGAGCGACAAATTCGTATAAACTTTAGCTGTAACGAATAAAATAAGGTCATGTCTAACTTTATATAATATAAAGCATGTACATTTGTTATATCAACCATTATTTACTTTTAATTTCAATGTTTTGATTCCTTTTTGACATATATTTAATCACTGGGACTTGACTATCTGTAAAAATATTTTTTGAGTCGGAATCGAAAATCTGCCTCGACTCTATTCACTGATATATGAATGTATTGCCATGCATTCGTTTGTTAACATCGCAGAAATACATTTTTCGTTTACAAATCTGTAATTCATATATCTTAACAGCACATTTCTTTGAAGTTCTTTCTATTGCGTCAGATATGTCAAATCAAATCCATTTTCTCGGTTTAAATCCTAGCAAGTTAAGACATTTGTTAGTTAGTGACGGAACCAGTACATTCCTTTTTAGCAAATATTCTAAAGATGCATGTGCTTTTATTGACATTATATACAATCTACGATTGGCAAGACATTTCTCTCAACCCGAAATGGTGTTCAGTAATGGAGAGCTACTGTAGAAAGAGATATTTGAAGTAATTCATTGCCGATATTGAACTTAAACTATAGGGACTGATTCCAGCCTATATTTCGTTGAGTGCTTTCGGAATTCGCCTTCTATAGCAATTGTCTCCAAAGAGCCTCTTGCTAAAAACTGCTGAAAGCTTTGCCGCGGCTTGGCAAATAGAGAAATTTCTCATGACGAGCAATTAATCCTTTTTGTCACAATGTTTTCAAAAGTCGTCTGCTTTTTTTCAATAGAAGTTTATCAACCAAATATTTTTCTACTTTTCATATTTGAAAGTAAATGACGTGTTTGAATATTAATACGATACAATACAACACAATACAATACAATATAAATTATTTTATTTGCAAGCATGTACAAACAGTACACATAGCACAATACAATAATACAAATGATATACGCGATGTTGTAGATTTCAATAAGTTAGATTGTGATTAGAATCTTTTCCTTTAAAGGAATTGTGCCGAATAGTTTAAAGTAGACTCTTCCATGTTCAAAATCGGGCGTCTCCATTTATTATGTAATAAAAGTTAGGACTATTTTGATAACTAAAATGCTGATTTCAGCAGGTGAGACAGCTTGTTACGAGCTGACTCGCCTGAATCAGTATTGTTTGCAAAAACCTCAATATTGCCTTTGGCGCTGAAAGAGTTAAAAGAATTGTGTCGTCCGAATCTGTTTTCCTCTCCTTTCCGTATTTAACATAACGCGCCCTGTTTGAAGTACGCTATGTCATACACAAGTTGTCTCCAATAATGGTGGGTCGATCGAATATTGTTCTCCCTTCTATTCGCATTTAAAATGACACACCATGTTTGCATTTAAAACCATTTTATACAAAAGTTGTCTCCTCTAATAATGGTGTGTCGATCGATTATTGTTCTCCCTTCTATTCGCATTTAAAATGACACGCCATGTTTGAACTAAACACCATTTCATACAAAAGTTTAGTTTACTCCAATAATGTGGTCTCGATCGAATGTCACCGCCCCTTTTCTGTTCGTATTTAAAATTACACGCCATGTTTGAATGATATAGTTTCTACTTTTCGTATTTGAAAATAAACGCCGTGTTTGAATTGCACCCTGTTATTAGAAAGTTTTCCTCATTAGCGTTGTACACAATTGTCTGTGGATCCACCGTTTCTTTGTCCCACACGACAAGCGATTTCATGTCTTTTCCCTCATGGCTGACTTTGTACACACCATAGGGTTTCCCCGCGCAAATGTGCACGTCATCGTATACGTCAATAGTAATTCCCCCATACTCAGTCACGTGACTATCCGTCATCTTGAACAGTACACTACCTTTTATGTCCAGCGCGATAATTCCGTTGTAAAAGTCAGATACCCATACTATATCCGCGGAGGAAGACACTGCTATGTACTGCGGTTGACTTAGAACACCGATCTTTGGACGAAGTGTACGGACTACTTTGTCTTCATTGTCCAAGACAAGAATGTGAGCCTTTTTACCTTCAGAGCACGCGATGTATAAATAGGGATGGAGGAACCTAATCGCTCGCGGTCGTCCATCGATACCGAATTCCCGTTTATGTTTTAACGACTTACCGTCGATTTCAACAACGAGAACTTTATTTACATCTTTATCCGTATCCGAAAAGCTATTCCTAACAGCAATCTCACTTTCAGAAATGGCGGCTATATCCCACGGCGATGACTTTGTTTTGTAAGACGAGACAAAGTTCAAACTTGTATCAAACAGTTTGATAGACTGATTAGCTTCGTCTGCAAGCACTAGCCGTCCATCTGGCATGAACGTACAACCGGTTATCGTACTAGTCGTGTCATCAGTCGGAGCTCGAACGTTGATCTC
Source organism: Serripes groenlandicus (assembly GCA_031761405.1). Lineage (NCBI taxonomy): Eukaryota > Metazoa > Mollusca > Bivalvia > Cardiida > Cardiidae > Serripes > Serripes groenlandicus. Next base: position 32,381,720 of record JASEVX010000013.1, on the reverse strand, counting down.
CTTCTCAAGGACAAGCTTCTCGGGGTGTGCGTCGCCATTTCCCCCGGTTGTTCCAACTGGTCTTAGAGTAGATTTGACGTTAATAGAGCCTAAACTGTCCAATGCTACTGCTAGATCCTTGTTTGGCAAGAACTTAAGCGAAAACTTTCCCTGTGTATCGACCAACTCATCGTGAACTAGTCCGTATTTATCTACCATTTGTTTAACATTTTTCATCGCGATAAAGGCAAGTTGATCTTCCGTTTTCGAGTTAATTTTATTAATCACTTCCTCGCCCTTTCGTAGGTTTGGAATAGCTTTCTGGCACAAACTAACACGATCATTAAGAATTCTTCGCTCGTCTTTACACACTTCGTCCCTCTTTAGATACATACTCATCTCAATCTTATCAAGTAATTTGTTTATCTCCGAACGGAATTTCTTCACAGAATCTTCCATCGATTTGCTTTGAGCGTCCACTCGATGCAAACCCTCTTTTTCATCTTTAACTCTCTTCTCAAAGTCGACGATAAGATGTTCCAGGTCGTCGGACACGTGTTTAATCTCATTTTTATCGTGAATGCCCGCTGAAGCACGCTGTAAGGGAACCATCCTTCTGCAATCGGTGTGGTCTTTAGAAATACACTCCCTGCAGCACACGCTGTCATGTTCCTCACAAAAACTCTCTAAAATACTCCTATGTTTCACACAATGTTCCAAACTCTTCAACGAGGATTTTGCCAAATCGCCCATTTTGTTTACATCCGAAATAACGTGCAGTTTTGTGTCTTTGGCGCGTTTGTGAGCCTTCGTGCATTCCGCACACAGATTTCCTTCACATACCTTACAATAACCCTTGGCAGTGTTCTGTCGGCCTGTGAATCGACAAGGATCACAATATTGTTCGTTTTTGTATTGTTCCAACACCTTTTTAACGTCAAACTCCATCTTGGGACAATACTCGGTGATCCTCAATGCTTCTCCCCTTATCTCCATTGGCACGTTCGACGCTTCCTTCACTCGAGGTAAATAATACGTTGAATTGGATCACAAATACTTCAACTTAAATCCGTTCAACTATATTAAGAACATAAAACCACAAATAACAGAAGTAAAAGCAGTTAAATTTAATAAGCAAGATGTTGATTCTGCTGAATAGGTTGTTCAATGTCTAGAGTGTGTGGTTTTAAAGAAATTATGCGATGCCATTGAACGGGAAGGTTTAAAACATAATCAAAGTACTGTACGAGCCGCCTGAATACCATTGACCACCTCATTCGAAAACCGACCCTTGGGGATTTCAGAAACACCAACTATTCAAATCCGTCTGAACATCGGTGCAGACTGATCCACATCTTTCCCAACGTTCCATCTAACCGTACACATTTATTAGATCCTGATGGAGGGTTATGACCAAATACAGACTGTATTTACTAATATAATTGCCATGAATGCTAAAACCTCAACAGGAGTGTTTCCGTATGACGTGTGCCATATCGAGTGTATACGGTATTTAAACCCTTTCCAACATAGATTCAAACTGACGCAAACGACTTAGCAAAACACGTATGGAAAATATGGAAAAGCTCTATAAATAAAAACTTACATATTCAATAGAGATAAAACATTGTTGCAAAAGGAAAAGTTGATCATTTTATAACGATTTCACCTTTTGCCACAATGTTTTAAAAATATCGTCTGCTGCAGTAACGTTAAAACTGCGTATGCATGTGGAAAAGGATTAAAATAGATTTTTGGATAAACCTCAACCCTTCATCCAATCTTACAAGTGTATCAATACTTAGGAAAACCCTTCATCCCGCTTTATTTCTGCAACTGGCGTCGTCAGAATCGACCGTTGATATGTCCTTCCGTAGTTTATGATCGTTTGTTTGGTTAGGATTTTTCGCAAGTAGATATCAACCTTATTTCAGTTATATCACGGCGACAGTTCAGGTATTCGTGATCCCTTGGTAAACAAACCAGTACAAAGGTAAAGAATGTGCGTTGCCCAAGGCAGAGGTACTCCAGCATGAGCGCCGCGACTGGGAATCGTACCCGGAACAGCCGGTTCCAAATCCCGGACGCTTACCACTCGTCCACGGCAGATTCCCCCACACAGTTTATAGATTAGGTTAAAGTAGAGAACAATATAAACCAAGATAAGGGTTAGACTGAATGCATGTGAAATTTATCATGGTAAACACGGATCTCAGTTTTGCACTCCCAACCCCTGGATTGACAGTCCGCGTCGCTACCGACTGAGCGAGCTATCTGGGCTCGGTGTTTAAAATCGTTCATTACAGCAAACGCAAATAATGTAGAAGACATAGAGTGACTTTCCAGCAGATGAAATTTTTAAAAACATGTTGAGAAAACGAGTTACTTCTCGTTTTACCTCTATGTTTACAAGTCTACATGCAATATATACTTCTGAATTAGAGTGATTAAAACCTTTCCAGCATACGATAAATCTGCACCAGACAAGATTTATGAAACCATTTATGTTAAAACATGGAAAATCTCCAGAAAAGAAAGTATAATAACAAATTTATTAATCAAATAAAGTTGAAAACATTGTGGCAAAATGTGAAATTGCTCAATATGAGCAATTTCACCTTTTGCCACAATGTTTTCATAAGTCGTCTGCGGCAGAGGCTTCAGAATGCGACTGTACGTGGGAAAGTGTAAACGTTCACTCAAATTTTGCAATGTAAACATTCTTCTCCGTGGTCTTAACTAGTGGTAAAATTTCAGCCTTCGAAGCTGGAGACAAGGGTTCGAACAGTTTGATGACACAAACGCTTAAACCATCAAACATTGTGTTAAACCTTTCCCTCATATAGACGCTTTCTGACGCCTCTGCAGCAGACGGCTTTTTGAAAACATAGTGACAAAAGATAAAATTGCTCAAAACGAGCAATTTCTCCTTTTGCCACAATGTTTTCCACTTTTAGTCATAGGTTATCCATTCAATTATAGAGATTTTCTATTTTTTGACAAAATATTGTCAAAGTTGTCTGCTGAAGAATTGTCGTATGAGGGAAGGGGTTAAAAGGAGAAATAGCTCAAAACAGTGTTGTGATATAAGCCGATATGTGGTTAAAGGTACAGGCTGGCTATTATGATAGATTTATTGTTTGGGTTTTTTTTAAGCCGCTTTCAACAATTTTTCAGTTATATTATGGCGTTTTCCTGGAGTAAGTTACCAATACTTCTGGTCCATTTATCCTGACACCAGTCAGCTCGTCGTAATGCTTACCCCGCAACCCTGAGCGCCAAGGAGGGTTGCCATTACTACCCCTTTTACAGATAGGACTGAGCAGTTGGACAGGAGGACCTGAACTGTTCAGAAATGCCAACTTGTACATTTTTCTATGCACTGATTCATATATATATATATGAGCCGTTCCACGAGAAAACCAACATCAAGGTATCTGCATAACCGTGAGCAATTTCCTCTTTGTTCACGATGTTTCTAAAAGTCGAGCAGTTAGGAAGCGTCATAACGCGTAAGTATGAGGGGAAAACATTAATAATTGTAAAACAAAACGGAATTAAATATATAATTGAAGACAGTGTTTATCAAATGGAGAACATTTACATTTTAAGCGGTTTCTCCATGTAGAAATATATGTAAAAATCGACCACTGAAGTGGCATTAAAATCTAAATCCTAATCGGATAAAGGGTAAACACATACTTCAATAAAATCTCTTTATTTGCTAAAAGTCAATATAAGAACGAGTCATTCGATAAGCGATCGTCGGTATTTAGCCGGCTAGTGAATATCAAGATTAGGCTGCACCTGCAAGCCGTCCGATCTGAGTATTCCACGCTCGCCATTCAGTCGATAACCCTTTCACACACACAGCGAATCTGAAGATATTTGAAAACATCAAGACATGACTATGAAATATAAAACATTTAGACAAAAGGAGAAATTGCTCGTTATGAACAATTTCTGATTTTGCTATAGTGGTCGTTTTTAAATCTTAAACTTCCGAAATTCACAAACTCGACTCTTCCATGTTGAAAATTGGGACAGTCACATTTTGTCCTCCAACAGGACATTTAGTAAAATGTAATGTCTAAGAGGCAAGCACATCATATTTCAGGCGAGGCAGGTCGTTACGAGCTGTCTCACCTGAATCTGTATTGTTTACAAAGGTATTTAATTGCCTTAGGCAGCGAAAGTTTGAACATGCGTCTATATGTGTCTTTGTGCAGATGCATCCTAGGATTTCTGGCCAAAAGTACATTTGAGCCGTCATACGAGAAAACCAAAATGGTGGACTTTGCGTAAAGTATCGACCCGGATCAGCCTAAGCATGCCGCGCAGGCTTACCTGGACCGACACTGTTCGTATCCTGTGGATTTTCTGTTTCAGGAATCACTACTCTATACTTCTATTCCCCTAAGACGGAATGTGTCGGCCGGATCAGTCTGCGCGGACAGCGCAGGCTGATCTGGTCGATACATTACGCAGATGTCTATCGCCGCAACCGCGAGAAAACCAGCATGGTGGACTTTGCGTAAAGTATCGACCCGGATCAGCCTAAGCATGCCGTGCAGGCTTACCCAGATAGAAACGTTTCGCCTCCTGTGGATTTTCTGTTTCAGGAATAACTACTCTAAACATCTATCCCCCCTAAGACGGAATGTGTCGGCCGGATCAGTCTGCGCGGACAGCGCAGGCTGATCTGGTCGATACATTACGCAGATGTCTATCGCCGCAACATTGTGGACTCTGCGTAAAGTATCGACCCGGATCAGCCTAAGCATGCAGGCGCAGGCTTACCCAGATAGAAACGTTTCGCCTCCTGTGGATTTTCTGTTTCAGGAATCATTACTCTATACCTCTATCCGCTTGAGACGGAATGTGTCGGCCCGGATTAGGCTGCGCGGACTGTGCAGGCTGATCTGGTTCGACACATTACGAAGTGGCCATAATGGTGGTTTTCTCGCCGAACGGCTCATTTCTCGTTGACATCACAGAGCGTTTAACATTAGTTTTCCAGTGACGCGGATCGTATCCTTATTATTGACGTGCGAAAAGGTCGATCAGTTGGTCTACTTAAGGTAACCTCAAAATCGATATCAGCCAAATCAATTCTTAAGTGGTTAGAGTGCTCGCGTCTTGAGCGGAATATCTTAGTTCGTTCCCTCGTCGGATCATACATATGATTGATTGATTGATTAATTAGAGTTTGACGCTGTATTTTAACAATCTTTCAGTCGTATCACTGCTACCAGTTCACCTACACATGTGTTTTCCTGACTTTTTCGCACCAGTACTCTACACAACAATCTTTCCTCGGCGGAATTCGGTTCCCTACGTCTAACATTCGGCACTCCTCGGCATATTTCGGTTCGCTACGTCTAACATTCGGCACTCCTCGGCATATTTCGGTTCGTTACGTCTAACATTCGGCACTCCTCGGCATATTTTGGTACCCTACATCTAACATTCGCCACTCCTCGGCAAAATTCGGTTCCCTACGTCTAACCTCGGATGTATGACGGTGTGAGGTATGTACAACATGTAGCTACGCCGATAAATTGTCGTGCGGTTGCCGGTTTACTGACATCCAAAAACTCGCAGCCTTTAAAAAACAAGTTCTCCAAATGTTATCGGCAGTAAACAAAATTACAAGAGGGTTCTTAGTAACAAACTAACGTCTTCTCGGCCCGCAGCCATTGTGGTTTTTGTTGGTGATGTAGTATTTTAAATAGTTCCAATATGGAGGAATACGTCATACATCCGAGGTTATATGTAGTCTGTGGAATCATTTCGAATGTTAGATATAGTCTGCCGAGGCTTTCGAAATGATTGGAATGGTAGTTTTGGCTGGTTTCCCTCATTTGCGCTCAGGTGGAGGGAAAAGAACTAAGCGGTAAGTAATTAAGACAGCAGTTTGGTTTGGTTTTTTAGGGTTTTACGCCGCTTTCAACATGTTTTCAGTTATAGCACGGGGTTACACTGGTAATTTTTCATTGCTACTGATTCATTTTGCCTGACAATCTAACAATATTAGTTGCATATCAAATGTATATCTAGTCCTCTTTTTACTAGGTACCGCCTCGGTGATGTAGGGGTAGTGCGTACACCTCGGTGATGTAGGGGTAGTGCGTACTCCTCGGTGATGTAGGGGTAGTGCGTACACCTCGGTGATGTAGGGGTAGTGCGTACACCTCGGTGATGTAGGGGTAGTGCGTACCGCCTCGGTGATGTAGGGGTAGTGCGTACACCTCGGTGATGTAGGGGTAGTGCGTACGCCTCGGTGATGTAGGGGTAGTGCGTACGCCTCGGTGATGTAGGGGTAGTGCGTACGCCTCGGTGATGTAGGGGTAGTGCGTACGCCTCGGTGATGTAGGGGTAGTGCGTACACCTCGGTGATGTAGGGGTAGTGCGTACGCCTCGGTGATGTAGGGGTAGTGCGTACGCCTCGGTGATGTAGGGGTAGTGCGTACGCCTCGGTGGTGTAGGGGTAGTGCGTACGCCTCGGTGATGTAGGGGTAGTGCGTACGCCTCGGTGATGTAGCGGTAGTGCGTACACCTCGGTGATGTAGGGGGAGTGCGTACGCCTCGGTGATGTAGGGGTAGTGCGTACGCCTCGGTGCTGTAGGGGTAGTGCGTACACCTCGGTGATGTAGGGGTAGTGCGTACACCTCGGTGATGTAGGGGTAGTGCGTACGCTTCGGTGATGTAGGGGTAGTGCGTACGCCTCGGTGATGTAGGGGTAGTGCGTACGCCTCGGTGATGTAGTGGTAGTGCGTACGCCTCGGTGATGCAGTGGTAATGTGTACGCCTCGGTGATGTAGGGGTAGTGCGTACACCTCGGTGATGTAGGGGTAGTGCGTACGCCTCGGTGATGCAGTGGTAATGTGTACGCCTCGGTGATGTAGGGGTAGTGCGTACACCTCGGTGATGTAGGGGTAGTGCGTACGCCTCGGTGAACTAGAGGTAGTGCGTACGCCTCGGTGCTGTAGGGGTAGTGCGTACGCCTCGGTGATGTAGGGTAGTGCGTACGCCTCGGTGATGTAGGGGTAGTGCGTACGCCTCGGTGATGTAGGGGTAGTGCGTACGCCTCGGTGATGTAGGAGTAGTGCGTACACCTCGGTGATGTAGGGGTAGTGCGTACGCCTCGGTGATGTAGGGGTAGTGCGTACGCCTCGGTGATGTAGGGGTAGTGCGTACGCCTCGGTGATGTAGGGGTAGTGCGTACGCCTCGGTGATGTAGGGGTAGTGCGTACGCCTCGGTGATGTAGGGGTAGTGCGTACGCCCTCGGTGATGTAGTGGTAGTGCGTACGCCCTCGGTGATGTAGTGGTAGTGCGTACGTCTCGGTGATGTAGGGGTAGTGCGTACGCCCTCGGTGATGTAGTGGTAGTGCGTACGCCCTCGGTGATGTAGTGGTAGTGCGTACGTCTCGGTGATGTAGTGGTAGTGCGTACGCCTCGGTGTGGGAGGTCGTGCGTTCGGGCCAACGACTTTAAAAATGATAGTAACGACTGCCCTCATTGGTGCTCGGGGTTGAGGGGTTTGCTTGGCTAGTGTTAGGATACATGGACCGATAGTACTGGTAACTTACCCAGGAAACGCCTTGATATAACTGAAAAAGTGTTGAATGCGGCGTAAAACACCGTACAAATTTGATGAAAGCGCCTAACTCTGACATGTCTAGTCCCTGTGAGCTCAGTCAGTCAGTATTGACGCGAGCTGTCAGTTCACCGGTTATGAGTTCGAACCTCAGCTCGGTCAACATTCGTTCCAACGTTTGACAAACGTCAATAGGACAAGCGTCAGTTGTCTTCCCCCAAAGGTCTAACAGCAAAACGAGCAATTTCTCCTTTTGCCACAATGTTTTCCACTTTTAGTCATAGGTTATCCATTCAATTAAAGATATTTTCTATTTTTTGACAAAATATATTCAAAGTCGTCTGCTCCAGAATTGTCGTATGAGGGAAATGCTTAAGCATGAAAAACCAATCCGCTGCGGCGGAAGGACGTCGATATTCTTGGGAACAAATTACAGCAACGTACTTGGTTTTACTACAGCAACGTACTTGGTTTTATTACAGCAACGTACTTGGTTTTATTACAGCAACGTACTTGGTTTTATTACAGCAACGTACTTGGTTTTGTTACAGCAACGTATTTGGTTTTATTTGCGAAATGGGTTATATTGAAAGCAGAAAATACACGGGAAATAACCTATGTTGGCTTAAATATAAAGAATACCAGAACATACATGCATTATCGGACCTTGGCCAAATCATATCCTTGATACTCCGAAAAACTGTGGATTGTTGTGCACACTTACAAAGCTGATTCTTGGCTTCGTGGATATGGCTATAGCTTGATTGCAAACGATGCCATCATAATCAGTATCTGTGGCGGTCCATGCTTTTATGGATCTGTGACGGCATAACCGCAATCCAACGTACCAAGGAGGCTAGCTAAAAACATGTAATGCTATAACAGTGTATAATTTATTTCACGTCCTTTCCTGTGTACAGTAGAAGCATTGCCTGACACGGATGCTACGTTAGTCGTAAAACTCATAATCCAGCGGAGCAAGGATGCTAGTTTACCATTTTTTTCTGGTATAATATGCCAATTTCAACAACGTATAATTTATTTCACGACCTTTCCTGTGAATATTAGAAGCATTGCCGTAAGTATATATCCTGATTGATTGATTGATTGATTGGGGTTTAACGCCGTTTTTAACAATTTCTCAGTTATATCACGGCGGCCAGTTCACCTACTCCTGCATTTCCTGGTTTTCTCACACCAGTTCTCCACACAACAATCTTCCCAAGCAACACATAGACTTAGCCCATTGGTGGAAAACGAATGACGCATGTCGCATTGACTTTTGTCATTCGTCGGAAAGAAAGTTGACCGAGCCGGGAGTCGAACTCACAACCCCTGAATTGACAGCCCGCGTCGCTACCGACTGGGCTACCGGGACCCGGCTATATATCCTGACACCGATGATACGTTAGTCGTAAAACTCACAATCCAGCGGACCAAGGATACTAGCTAAACATTTAAATGGTATAATACGCCAACTTCAACAACGTATAATTTAGTTCACGACTTTTCCTGAGTACAATAGCAGCATTGCCGTAAGTATATATCCTGACACCGATGATACGTTAGTCGTCAAGCTCACAATCCAGCAGACCAAGGATGCTAGCTAAACATTTAAATGGTATAATATGCCAACTTCAACAACGTATAATTTATTTCACAACCTTTCCTGTGAATATTAGAATCATTACCGTAAGTATACACCCTGACACCGATGATAAGTTAGTCGTAAAGCTGTAATCGCAATCAAGCGCACCAAGAAGGCTAGCTTATCATTAAACTGGTGTAATACCCAACTTTCAACAATGTATTAGTTGCTTTACGAAATTTCCTGTGGACATTACAAGCATTTGCCGTAATAATTTATCCGGACACCGATGGTGCGTCCCTTGTGAAGCTATCATCATAATCCAGCGTATCAAGCTGGATAGTTTAAACACTTGCATTGTTTTATATATCAGTTTCAACAATGTATTAGTTAATTTACGAATTACAAGCATGTGTCGTAATTATTTATCTTGACAGCGATGGTGGGTTACTTGTGAAGATATCATCATATTCTAGCGCATCAAGCTGGATAGTTTAAACACTTATATTGTTTTATATGTCAGTTTCAACAATGTATTAGTTATTTCAGGAATTTTTCTGTAAATATTAGAAGCATTACCGTAATTATACATATACATATCACCGTCGAACTTGTAAAGCTAACCTCATAATCTAGCGATCCAAGGAGGCTAGGCTCAACGTGCTAATGTAGAATACCCAGCTTTCAACAGTGAATAATTTATTTCACGACCTTTCCTGTGCAAATTAGCATCAATGCCGGAAGTGTATATCCTGACACATTCCGTCTCCGGGAGATAAAAGCATAGAGTAATGATTCCTGAAACAGAAAATCCACATGAGGCGAAAGGTTTCTGTCCCGGTTAGCCTACGGGGCGTGCTTAGGCTGATCCGGGTCGATACTTTACGCAGAGTCCAGAATGTTGGTTTTCTCGCGGGACGGCTCATATCCTGACACAGATGAAGCGTCAATCTAAAAAAAGGGTAGCTTAATTAATATTCTTAAACTTTAACCCTTTTTCATATAAAACAAATCTGTAGCAGACGAATTTGAAATCAGATAGGCAAAAGCCCTGAAATTCTTTATAAATGAAGGATTTTTTATTTTATAAAAAAAAAAAAAACGTTTCATGCGAAAAGTGAAGTTGCTTTTCTTTTGCCTGCTGCAGAGGCGTCAGAAAGCGTTTGTATGTGGGTGGGAAAGAGTAATATTATATCAGCATGACTCGGCACTCAAAATATTGTATTTGGCACATTTATGACAATAATGCCTTGTATTTGTTTACCGAAATAGGTCAGAGCTTATATCAATAAAACCACTTCATTATGAACTTTGGGGCGCGTCAGATATTAAGGAGTCTTTTGCCAACATTCATTCCGACGTTTTACAAAAGTCACTGTGACAAGCGAAATTTTAACGGCGTTAAATCCAAACCATTCAATCAACTCCGCTTGGTCGTCTAAATGAGTGGTCATCTTGGTTCGGATTGTTTTGTGTTGTACACCGCTTTCAACATTTTTCAGTTATACCACGGGTAACTTACCTCAGTAAGCTGACAGTACTGCTGGTCCATTTATCCTGGCACCAGCCAGTCAGTCGTAATGCTAACCTGGCAACCCTGGGCGCCTCTAGGAAACTCATTTTTAACCCTTCCTTCCCCCTTTCCCATATCTGTCCATCAGTACATATATCTTTTTCTGTGACTTTTTTCATTCAAAATTTTCTAGCAATGCGTTTACCTTATTTTAAGAAAGTTATGCTTAACAATCTAAATCAATTAATGTTTTATTCCAGTTGTATGTCTTATTTTACGATGAGCTCACTGAAATGTACCTGAACTAGTAGCCCAGTTTTAAGGGATTAAAAATGTAACGCAATTTATGCTTTATTGCATGTGGCTGCTAGACGCTAGTCAAAAATATCAGACAATGTTTGACTAACCTTTACCTAGCTGCTAAAAGATCAGACAATGTTTGACTAACCTTTAACTAGCTGCTAAAATATCAGACAATGTTTAACTAACCTTTAACTAGCTGCTAAAATATCAGACAATGTTTGGCTAACCTTTAAATAGCTGATAAGATATCAGACAATGTTTGGCTAACCTTTAACTAGCTGCTAAGATACCAGACAATGTTTGGCTAACCTTTAAATAGCTGCTAAGATATCAAACAATGTTTGGCTAACCTTTAAATAGCTGCTAAAATATCAGACAATGTTTGGCTAACCTTTAACTAGCTGCTTAAATATCAGACAATGTTTGACTAACCTTTAACTAGCTGCTTAAATATCAGACAATGTTTGACTAACTTTTACCAAGCTGCTAAAATATCAGACAATGTTTGGCTAACTTTTAACTAGCTTCTAAAAGATCAGACAATGTTTGGCTAACCTTTAACTAGCTGATAAGATATCAGACAATGTTTGGCTAACCTTTAACTAGCTGCTATGATATCAGACAATGTTTGGCTAACCTTTAAATAGCTGCTAAGATATCAGACAATGTTTGGCTAACCTTTAAATAGCTGCTTACATATCGGACAATGTTTGACTAACCTTTACCTAGCTACTAAAATATCAGACAATGTTTGACTAACCTTTACCTAGCTGCTAAAATATCAGACAATGTTTGGCTAACCTTTAACTAGCTGCTAAAATATCAGACAGTGTTTGACTAACCTTTACCAAGCTGCTAAAATATCAGACAATGTTTGGTTAACCTTTAACTAGCTTCTAAAATATCAGACAGTGTTTGACTAACCTTAAGCTAGCTGATACGATATCAGACAATGTTTGGCTAACCTTTAACTAGCTGCTAAGATATCAGACAATGTTTGGCTAACCTTTAGCTAGCTGCTAAAATATCGGACAATGTTTGACTAACCTTTACCTAGCTGCTAAACTATCAGACAATGTTTGTATAACCTTTAATTAGCTGCAAACATATCAGACAATGTTTGTCTAACCTTTACCCAGCTGCTAAAATATCAGACAATGTTTGGCTAACCTTTAACTAGCTGATAAGATATCAGACAATGTTTGGCTAACCTTTAACTAGCTGCTAAAAGATCAGACAATGTTTGGCTAACCTTTAGCTAGCTGCTAAAATATCGGACAATGTTTGACTAACCTTTACCTAGCTGCTAAACTATCAGACAATGTTTGTATAACCTTTAATTAGCTGCAAACATATCAGACAATGTTTGTCTAACCTTTACCCAGCTGCTAAAATATCAGACAATGTTTGGCTAACCTTTAACTAGCTGATAAGATATCAGACAATGTTTGGCTAACCTTTAACTAGCTGCTAAAAGATCAGACAATGTTTGGTTAACCTTTACCAAGCTACTAAAATATCAGACAATGTTTGGCTAATCTTTAACAAGCTGCTAAAATATCAGACAATGTTTGGCTAACCTTTACCAAGCTGCTAAAATATCAGACAATGTTTGGCTAACCTTTAAATAGCTGCTAAAACATCAGACAATGTTTGGACAACCTTTACCAAGCTGGTAACATATCAGACAATGTTTGGCTAACTTTAACTAGCTGCTAAAATATCCGACAATGTTTGGCTAACCTTTACCAAGCTGCTAAAATATCAGACAATGTTTGGCTAACCTTTACCTAGCTACTAAAATATCAGACAATGTTTGACTAACCTTTACCTAGCTGCTAACATATCAGACAGTGTTTGGCTTTAACTAGCTGTCTATTATAAATCGACTGCTAAATAGATACGACCCTCAACGCAAGTTTGACTGTACATACATGTATGTATTTAAGTTATTGTTACGGACAATTATATATCCGGCTTATTTAGATGATAGAAAAGGAAATACGTTTTAAGGGCCGGCCAATGACTCAAGTGAAATCCGATTTCAGTCAATCAAAAAATCTGAAGTGGTATATTATTTATTAACCCTTTCCCTCTTTTAGCTTACCTACGTACAGCATATTTACAGCAAACACTATCAAAAGAATTTTCAGACGCATTTTGATTCATATGCAGAGAGAGTAATAAGAATAATGGAGTGCTTAAATGTTAACCCTTTCTCTTCGTATTAATTACTCATATCAAACGAACTTTATACCCAGCTCGGCCAACATTCTTTCCGTCGTTTAACAAAAGTCAATTCGACAACCGTCCTCTTTCTTCAACCAGTGGGTTAACCGTCTATGCGGGAAAGCAGACAGTTGCTTGGAAAAAATGTTGTTTGGAATAGTGGTGTGTGTATGCCAGGAAACACATGGGTATGTGAACTGGCCGCCGTGGTATGACTGAAGAATTGATGAAAACGGCGATTAGCCCTCATCAGTCAATAACTAGTTAATCTGTTGCATCGTATTACGTACCCACACTCGCATTTCTGATGCTGTAGACGATTCTTGACGACTTTGAAAATATTTAGGCAAGAGGAGAAGATCGACTTTCTTATATGGCTTTTTCCAAAGTAATGATAAAAAGACATTGGACTATGGTGTTTTGAATTGTATTGTTTGTTTACGCCGTAGCAGTATTTCAATTTTAGCACGTGGTTTACGAATGCAACTGATATCAACAATCCTGACACCGATGTACCGGTAATAAAGATATCCCCGCTAATCTGGACGCCAAGGAGCGAAGTCATTGATATCATGTTTCAAGCATAAAGTATGTCCCCGTCCTGGATCAAACCCTTGTCTCCCATCCAGAGGCTCCAACCACTATGTCACGGAGAGAAGCGTTTTCTACCATTTTGAAAGTATTTAATATGACCAATATGAGTCATATTCCACCATCTTTACTTAGCGCTAAGTAATACTTATATTCTTAAAAGCATGTTTCATCATAGTTATTTCATTTCTTAACAGTATGGTAACTATTTATGTCAGGTTAGTCATATACTTAAATACATTCCACCATTCATGTTTTAGAACATATTAGGGAAACACAAATGATGAAGTTTGCTTTTAAATATTTAAGTATTACTTAGCGCTAAGAAAGGTTGCTAGAATTATCCCCTGACCGCGGGTCGAAACCTGGGCTTTCCCCCCGAAGACAAACGCTCGAACCACTATGCCAGGGTTACGGTCGTACTGTTGTGATTTGTATGTCTTTGACACTATCTGAAACCTTATCATAATAACCCTTTCCCACATACAACAAAGCTGTAGAAGACGACTTTGAAATCATCTGGGCGAAAATATATATCATGGATCATTTCTTTAAAAGAAAGTGTTATTATTAAGAAGTATTGAAAACATTGTGATAAAGGAAAAATTGCTCATTATGAGTAATTTCTCCTTTTTTTGTCACCATGTTTTCATGCGTCGTCTGCTGTGATGGCGTCTGTATGTGGTAAAGGGTTAACCCGGTTACCCGATATGCAATTCTGGATCCTTTCAACTTGAAATCATCTTGAAATCATCTTGAAGATTTCGTAAGAAATGTCAATTCAAGAAACAAGAACAGAATTTCGCGACACGGTAGAAAATACTTCGTTGGAATAGTAAGAAACTCCTCATTCTTCGTTGTTTCTCCTTGTCATGAACACTTACGTTGCCAAAGGCAATTAAAGGCTTTTGCAAACAATGCAGATTCAGGTGAGACAGCTCGTAACAATCTGCATTGTTTGCCTTTTAGACATTAATTTTTACCAAATTTCCTGTTGCACGAAAAATGGATTTGTCCAGTTTTCAACATGGAAGAGTCGACTTTGTGAAATTTGACAGCGAAAGAGTTTTAAAACATCTTCAGAAGGTCAATTGCTTAACCCTTTCCCTCATACAACAAGTCTGCAGCAGACGACTTTTGAACATATTTTGTCAAAAAATGGAATATCTCTATAATTGAATGGATAACCTATGACTAAAAGTGGAAACTATTGTGGCAAAAGGAGAAATTGCTCGTTTTGAGCAATTTCTTCTTTTGTCACTATGTTTTCAAAACGCCGTCTGCTGCAGAGGAATCAGAAAGCGTCTATATGAGGGAAATGGTTAAGACCGAGGGTGGAAATATGTAACTCTTTCCCACCTGAAGACGAATTATGAAATCCTTATTCGACCTTGAAACCTTAGGCTGTCGGTACTCGATGAGATGAAAATTACTTGTCTACTCCGGTTATTCAAAATCACTTATCCACATTTTAACATCGCATAAGGGTATATAGACGTGAACATGCGACCTCCCGCACCCGAGACGGACCCTAACTCACTCGCTGGGGTCGGGCTTGAATTCCCGACGGCAAGGTACGTTTCTTAGCCTGGAGATCATGAGTAAGTATTCTATAGTCGTAACATAACTGAAATAGATTTTAAAATGGCCTGAAACCCCAATAAACGATCTCTGACTATTAGCCCCTGCCTTTCATTTTTATAAAAAACTAATATATAAATCATAAAACCATGTTTCTATCTTCCTTTCTTTTCTTTTTTCTTTCTTTCTTTCTTTCTTTTTGTCTCTTTCCTTCTCACATTGATTTCATTATTACACTTTGTGTTGCTCTCTTATCACGTTGTATATATATTGCAGGGATGTTTTAACGTAGTATGTACATATTCAGTAGCCTAATAAGATATTAAATTGTATTGCCAATAATCTTCACCATTACCATGTGTAAACAATACCTCTATTTACGTGACACAGCCCAGATATTCAACAATCTGTTTATCACCTAAAGATCAATAAGGATTTAAAAGATTTTATTTAACAAAAAAAATGTAAATCCATTGTCCTTGTAAACCAATTATATGTAAATGTCCCAGATATACATGTACCATTGTATCCGTTTTCCTGATATGATATTGTTAGACTCTTCTAGGGTGTTTTTAAAGCATCGATCTGAGGGAAACTGATTGTTTGGTGATTTTTTCGCCGCTATTCACTTTCGCTTTTTCAATATTTGTACAATTATATCACGGCGTGTCCTTGGTAAGTTACTAGTACTACTTGTTCATTTATCCTGACACCAGCGAGACAGTCGTAATGCTAACCCCGCAAGCCTGAGCGCCAAGGAGGGCAGCCATTACTACCCTTTTTAAAGTAGTTCGAATTACCCGGCCGGGGATCGAACCCACGACCTCCCGCACTCGAAGCGGACACTCTACCACTACACCACCAAGGCGGTATCGGAGGGAAAGATGGAAAAATCTTGCAAAATGTATGTTTTGATATTTTGTTATAGAATTCAAAACATTGAAGAGATTGTTCGTTTTTAGCATTTTTTTCGCTTCTCACATTTCTTGGAAATAGTCTGATGCAGATGATTTATACAATTTTCTGTACTAAATAACAGTTCTTTAAGTTTGTAGAACTGTGAACAATAATGCGAGATGGACTAGAGAAATACCGCCTATGTCCAGTTGTGGTAAAGCGTCCGCCTTGGTTACGGGAGGTCGAGGGTTCGATCTCCGGCTGGGTCATACGAACTTCTTTTTAAAAGGGAAACATTGCATTCCCTCCTTGGCGTTCGGAATTATAGGATAAACCGTAAGACCTACTCGCTGGTCTCAGGATGAATACCCAGGAAATGCCACAAAACATGAATAAAAAAGAAGCCTTTGAAACTGAATGATTACTATTTTGACGTTTACGTTCACCCTTTCCCACATACAGGCACTTACTTGTGCCTCGTCAGCAGATACCTTCGAAAATATTATGACAAAAGGAGTAATTACACATTTTATTAAGTAATTTTTCTTTCATTAATATAGAATGTCTATATTTTTGTTTGTTTTGGAAGTCGTCAGCTGCATATTTGTAAGTGGGAAATGGTTCAAATTGCAAATGATATGAAATGGGTTTACAGCTTCAAAAATGATATCTTTAAATGTTGTTCGCTGCAAAGACTGTTATTGTTTAGTTAACTGTGATAGTTGTTAATAAATAAATGGTAGTAATGGCTTTTTTTCCATGGCACAACGCTTTGCATGGTTAGCAATACGACTGATGCATCGGTATTAAGATAAATTTGACGACAGTACTGGTGGCTTACCAGGAAAACGACTTTATATAACAAAACAAGTTCACTGAATCCGCCGTGGCCGAGTGGTAAGCGTCAGGGAGTTCGATCCCATACCGCGGTAAAGCGGCCACGTGTGAGTGCCCATGAGGAAGGCACAATTCCTAGTCAAGTACTTGTTGGTTTTTTTTAACCATTGATCATGAATAAGTACACTCTCGCCGTGTCATAATTGAAATATTGTTGACAACTGCGTAAACCCACAATAAACCAAAACAATACGGTGGCATAAAAAAGTATTAGAATAATCAATCAACCACTTATTGTCAATGAGTGCGTAAATATATATCAAAATATACATTCAATAACTGCACTGTTGGTTAATAGACCGTTACAACCTTATTCAACACACTGTGTAATATGTACAAATGATTGAGTTTGGTTTAACGCCGTTTTCAATATGTGTTCAGTCATATGACGGTGGTATGTTCATCTACCTATATGCATTTCCTGACTTCATCACTACCAATAATCTATACAACAGTCTTTCCAATCAACTAGTTGCCTTTCCACATATATCGTTAGCCTGTTGTTGGTAGTCCGATGACGCGAGTATTATTAATGTCTGTCAGACGTAGGCCATTTCCTGGATCGACATCTCGCGTCGTTACCGACAGAGCTTTGGGCTCAAATATTTTGTAATGTATTACAAAATATTTGAGCCCCTATGCTCTTTCGGTACCGGTCTCAGGACAAACCTTATAATCACTACATCAAATTTGTGAGTATTATATAGCAAATTCACTTTCAACAGTATTTCCAGATTGTTTTTAGACGGTGCTCAAGTATCCGATTGACCAGAAGCAATTTGAATCCTCAGAAGTCCTATTTGGACCATAGATTAACAAACAAAATATAATATTTCAATGCATTCAGAAATGTTTGAATAATATAAAAGGCTTTAACTAATACATCATGAATTAATGAGTTTAAACATATTTTATTACAGAAAATTCAAATGTGACATGTAAAATTTAACAATTGCACGAGAAGGCTCAAAATAAATTTTAAGAGTGTCTAGTGAAGAAAAAACATACACAAACATAGAATGTGTATATAAGAGAGATACAGAGAAACAATACGGTATTGAATTGTGAAAACATACGTATATACAAATAACGCTAAGTTTAAACGGGTTGTAGCGACAGGCTCTGACGGAATCGGGATTAAAATTTAAATCGTTTTTTTTCATTTGTTCCGTTTAAAATTCCACTGGCAGATTTTTCGAGACGTATTTAAACTGAGGCTTAACCCGCTTTCTTTGTTTCTACAAACGGTCAGCGTTTTTAAGAAAATACAGCAATATTCTATGTGTTCTTTTTATAAAACAGATTTGTTTCTCTTACAATATTAATAATACGCAACAACTGTACTCAAACGGAATAATAACATCTTGGATATTTAAGCAAGTATACAATGCATTTTCTAACAGTTCATACGTTTAAACCCTACCAAACTACCGACGCATTTTTGTCGGAAAAATGTGTAGCAGACGACATTTGAAAACTTTAGAGAAACTGCTCCTGACTAGCAGACGCCATTTGAAAACATTAGAGAAGTCGCTTTTGATAAGCAGACGCCATTTGAAAACATTAGAGAAGTCGCTTTTGATAAGCAGACGACATTTGAAAACATTAGAGAAGTCGTTTTTGATAAGCAGACGACATTTGAAAACATTAGAGAAGTCGCTTTTGATAAGCAGACGACATTTGAAAACATTAGAGAAGTCGCTTTTGATAAACAGACGACGTTTGGAAACATTAGAGAAGTCGCTTTTGATAAGCAGACGACATTTGAAAACATTAGAGAAGTCGCTTTTGATAAACAGACGACGTTTGGAAACATTAGAGAAGTCACTTTTGATAAGCAGACGACGTTTGAAAACATTAGAGAAGTCGCTTTTGATAAGCAGACGACATTTAAAAACATTAGAGAAATCGCTTTTGATGATAAGCATACGACGTTTGAAAATATTAGAGAAGTCGCTTTTGATAAGCAGACGACATTTGAAAACATTAGAGAACTTGCTTATGAGAAGCAGACGACGTTTGAAAACAGCAATATTCTACGTGTTCTTTTTATAAAACAGATTTGTTTCTCTTACAATACTAATAATACGCAACAACTGTACTCAAACGGAATAATAACATCTTGGATATTTAAGCAGGTATACAATGCATTTTCTAACAGTTCATACGTTTAAACACTACCAAACTACCGACGCATTTTTGTCGGAAAAATGTGTAGCAGACGATATTTGAAAACATAAGAGAAAGTGCTCCTATGTAGGAGACGACATTTGAAAACTTGAGAGAAACTGCTCCTGACTAGCAGACGCCATTTGAAAACATTAGAGAAGTCGCCTTTGATAAGCAGACGACATTTGAAAACATTAGAGAAGTCGCTTTTGATAAGCAGACGACATTTGAAAACATTAGAGAAATCGCTTTTGATAAGCAGACGACATTTGAAAACATTACAGAAGTCGCTTTTGATAAGCAGACGACATTTGAAAACATTAGAGAAGTCGCTTTTGATAAGCAGACGACATTTGAAAACATTAGAGAAGTCGCTTTTGATAAACAGACGACGTTTGGAAACATTAGAGAAGTCACTTTTGATAAGCAGACGACGTTTGAAAACATTAGAGAAGTCGCTTTTGATAAGCAGACGACATTTGAAAACATTAGAGAAATCGCTTTTGATGATAAGCATACGACGTTTGAAAATATTAGAGAAGTCGCTTTTGATAAGCAGACGACATTTGAAAACATTAGAGAAGTCGCTTTTGATAAACAGACGACGTTTGGAAACATTAGAGAAGTCGCTTTTGATAAACAGACGACATTTGAAAACATTAGAGAAATCGCTTTTGATAAGCAGACGACATTTGAAAACATTAGAGAAGTCGCTTTTGATAAGCAGACGACATTTGAAAACATTAGAGAAATCGCTTTTGATAAGCAGACGACATTTGAAAACATTACAGAAGTCGCTTTTGATAAGCAGACGACATTTGAAAACATTAGAGAAGTCGCTTTTGATAAGCAGACGACATTTGAAAACATTAGAGAAGTCGCTTTTGATAAACAGACGACGTTTGGAAACATTAGAGAAGTCACTTTTGATAAGCAGACGACGTTTGAAAACATTAGAGAAGTCGCTTTTGATAAGCAGACGACATTTGAAAACATTAGAGAAATCGCTTTTGATGATAAGCATACGACGTTTGAAAATATTAGAGAAGTCGCTTTTGATAAGCAGACGACATTTGAAAACATTAGAGAACTTGCTTATGAGAAGCAGACGACGTTATTGCTCATGTGTAGTAGACGTCATTTGAAATCATTAGAGAAATTGCTCATGAGTAGCAGACGACATTTGAAAAGGTTCGAACAATCTAAAAAACTGCCATGTACGTTACACAAATTTGCCTTCATATGGTCTACGTTACGTTACGCCAGTTTTCCTTTATTTGATACACGTTACTGAGATGCGATAAGATACCCTTTTGTCTGATGTGGTTTAATTATTTTAACCAACCGTCCGCAAAATACAGTATATTAAATATGTTGTTATATATTCAAAAGGCGTCATATATTAAGGACCTTGATACCAGTCCTGCAGATCAGTTTAGCTGTTCATGGTCGCCAACCCACAAATCAAATTACAGCAACTATAAAAAAGCTCTTATTTCATTGGTGGATTGGCAAACGTGTTTCACTTAACGCATGGCATCTGCACGGATTTAAGTTTCATGATATAGGTAAATCGTTTAATACTTTTACAAATTCGGTTAATTTGCATGATTTGGTGTATCCAATGTATACGATGATCCTTAAACGATTCTTAATTTTACATTTTCAGAAATGAAACAATTATTCCAGTATTATTTGCCAATGTTTCAACATCCAATGAAAAGCCTGCATTTGGTACTCTACGACAAGGAATCATGATGTACTAAGTCGTCTCAACACTGGAATCGAAACGATCATCTAGGTTAAAATCGGAAGCTCAGTACCATTTCCGAAAATAGCCGAATGGGACCGACTTGTTACGTAGGTGTTTTCGTCAACACGGATTCCCTCCCCAGTTCATTCTGCAAGGAAATAAAACATTTACGACTTATTGCGTCAGTGGTATTTTAGACAGATTTAAAATAATGGGCGTATTTCAAATTTCGAAATGATCATGAACACCTGATGGAACAACCGCGTAAAATGAGTTGGTGTCATTCCTTTTATGTCCGTTAAAAGGAGTCGTCGGATTATTCTTATAATTCCTTATGAGGAACAAAAGGAAATGATTCTAAGACTGGATAATCAATATTTGTTATAACGAGAGTTTACGTTAATTCCGTGTTCTTTGTAAACAGAGGTTTTCAATTTACAAAAAAGAATGGTTCATGTATTAGACTATAGTTTGCCCAGCCAAACGCTCGATCTCGCCGTAGCCAACTTTAAATTGCTAGGAGAAAAACAAGGTTTGAATAACGATAAAAGGCCTTGTTGGGAGACAACGTGTGTCATGCACATCTGAGACATTCAAATAAGTCAAAATCAGAAAGTAAAACCGGAGCAGGGAGATTTGGATTATTTAAAAGTACTCCTGTCGTTTGGCTTTATAGAAGCAAAAATGCTCACCTTAAAAGCACGTTACAACTGATAATCAGTACGAATAAGTTTTCGCAAACCGATATTCAGTGCCAATAACTATCTAGCCAAATGATTTCCAGTTCGAATAAACTGCTTTAAATTCTGATATACAGTGCGAATTAACAGTTTACCTACTGATTTCCGGGGATAACTTATACAGTGTAAACTGATAGTCAGTACTGAGAACTTCTTTTAAAAGTCTTCAAACTGATATCCAGTGAAAATGACACTTTTTATAACTGACATCCAGTACTGATTACTTCTTTGCAAACTGATATCCAGTTCGAATATTTATTTAGCAAACTAATAGCGAGGGTGAATTATTGCATTGGCAATTGATATCCAGTGCGATTTACTAATTTGTCAATACAAATTCAGTTCTAGTTACTACTTTGCTAATTGATTTTCAGTGCGATTTACTACGTCACAATCTGATATCTAGTGCTATTATTGCAAACTGATATCAAGTGCCAAATCAAATTCTACTTTGCAATCGGATATCCAGGGCAAATTACTACTTTTCAAACTGACATCCAGAGCGAATAACTAGTTTGTCAACATGAATAATACGCAGATAGATATCGACACAGATACAGTTCTTCATGAGCTGAATGACGAAAGAGCCACTGTACTCATACCGGCCATGCTATTCTGCGGTATGTTGATGTTAATGGGCACAGTTGGTAACATTATGGTCATATTCTACTACGGACTTAAAGCAAAGACAACGCCAGCGACTTGTTTCATCCTTAACTTGGCTTTATTTGATCTGATAGCCTGTGTGTTTGGCATACCAATCGAGATTACCGATATGAGATTTTATCTTGTGTTCAAAAACATCCCCGCATGTCGCCTCCTCGCCTTCATTAACCATCTAGCAGTAATATCATCAGCGTTTACTCTTAGTGCCATCGCTTGGGACAGATATAGACGTATATGTAAACCTTTCGAGCGTCAACTGTCTATACGACAGTCCAAGCTAGTGTGTTTAATTTGTGTAGGAATGGGCGTGTTCCTAGGGTGGCCGTCCATTGCCCTTTATACTGTAGAAAAAGTTCCGATCACGACTAACTATAAAGGACAGACTGTCAACTTAACAGGGTATGACTGCACTTCGGTGAAAGACGAACGATATTCAGTGTACGCTTGGGTATTCAGTGTGATACAATTCGTTGGATTTTTTGGTATTACAACAGTATTGGTGATATGCTACTTCCTTGTAGGACGCCAACTTTACAAACATAAAAAGTTTCGATTTTACGTCGCGCAAAAGAACCTTCGCCGTACTGCCAGTGGCAATATGACAACCATAACGACAAACACGGACTATTATTCCACGTCTGATCAAGGTCCGACGTCAATTCCGATCGCTAGCATTCCGGAAGAAGACGAGGAAGAACTGGAAGAAGTTGAGTATGAGGGTCCAGATGACGACATGCCACTTGAACAGGAGATTATACCTCCACTTAAAGATATCCTAGCGCTAGATATTAACGGACTGCCTGAAATCGATACAGATAGACCCTCGTCTGTTTTGAGCGGATTTCTAAGCGACAGATCAATGCAGGGAAAGTTAAGTCGGCCAAATTCTATTCTTACCAACGTGAGTGTAAGATCAAGAGGTAGTATAATGACGGTGCGGAGCGTGACGATTCGAGACGAGACCGAAAACGAGGTTTTTGATATCGAACCTCGTGACAAGAACGGTCTGTCGTCATGGCGCCCGAGAAGTGCAAGGAGCGAATCCACGTGGTCAAATAGTATCAACCGTCCAGGTAGTGCTAGTAGTATAAACGATATATCCCGACCTTCAAGTGTTATGTCCATCAATGATTTGACAGAGAATACAAACACGCATATCAGCAATATTAGCAGCAACGTTCCGGAAATGACGTCACATGCGTTATCGTCTAACGAATTAAAGCGAGGTAACGGATTAAAACGAACGAGAAGTGACGGTTGTTTCGTATCCTCCGATATAAAACGAAGTGATAGTAACAGAAGTAATTCATCATCAAAACCTTCCGGCCTGCGAAGAACCACGAGTGAAGGCAGTGGCATTAGACGCACGGGGAGTAACCGCAGCTTAAAGGTGCATGGTCTGCGCAGGACCGGAAGTACGGAAAGCACCAAACTCGACACGGATACGGATAATGTTAAAGACATGAGGATGAAAATGTTGGATATTAATACGCTAAAATATACTTTTATAATGATTGTCATCGCACTCGTGTTCGTGCTTAGCTGTGTACCATATCTTATACTAGCGGTATGGCGGGTGTATTCAGACGACGATCTGGTGTATACTTTCAATGATGCCGAACTGGTGTGGTTTCAGATCGGAATGCGGTCCTATTTCCTAAACTGTGCTATAAATCCATTCATATACGGGTTCTTTAACTCCCAATTCCGGGAGTATTTTTATCAGCTCTGTTGCTGTTTCTGCGCGTCACGTGACAAAATTTCTGATGACAACATTGACTCTCCACGGCGTTAATTGATGTAATTATGGTTTTAAGCCTGTGAGACGTTAACTGATATTAGGTCTTATAACAGATTAGACACCAATGTACAGGCATATCAAGACATATCGATTAAAGCAATTTCTTCTTTATCTCAACGTTTTCAGTAGTCGTATGAATGGAGGTAGTCAAGTTGGTAGCGACCAACATAATCGATCAAAGTGATCGGGAGTGCGTTCGAACATTGATTCGGCCATTCATCCACTAATTATTTGACATGAGCCATTGTGACAAGCGTCATTTGTCCTCAATCAGCCGAGCCCCGGTAGCTCAATCGGTAGCGAAGCGGACTGTCAATCCAGGGCTTGTGAGTCCGAACCCACAGCTCGGCCAACATTCTTATTAATATTTGATAAAAGGCAATGCGACAAGCGTTATTCGTCCTCTACAAATGGACTATCAGTCTATGTGGAAAAGCAGCCAGTTGCTTAGAATGCACGTTGTGTGAAGAACTGGTGTGAGAAAGCCAGGAACTACATGGGTAGGTGAACTGGCCGCCGTGATGTGATTTAAAAATTGTCGAAAAACAGCGCTAAACCCAATCATTCAGTCTTCAATCAATAGTCAAAAAATCCTATGTTGAAGGCCAGTTGTCGGGTACAAATGCTGTAAGAACACAAGTGAGTCATGGTTGTGTTAACCTGCTTTATCGATATAACTGAAAAGTTGTTGAAGACGGCTTTAAATCCCAATGAATCAATCGATGTATTAAGAGAAAGGATTGAAAGGTTAATCCGTTCTGTTAATCCGAACGTTTAATCTAGCGTATCTACGGATTACATATTTCATGTGTAAGAGTCATATTAACCATTTCCCACTTAAAACAAATCTGAAGCAGACGACCTTGAAAACATAGTGACAAAAACCTGAAAAATCTCCATAAAAGATAGCTTAATTGTCAAATAAAGTTTAAAACATTGTGGGCAAAGGAGAAATTGCTCATCATGAAAAATAGTCGTCTGATGCTATTGCTTCAAAATGCGCCTGCAGGTGTGAAAGGGTTAAGACGTTCAAGTCACTGAATTTTACGATTAGCCCAGAATTAACGTTAGGTAATACTGTTAACATTGTGTTAGCGGTCACCTCTGTTAAGCAGTTAACTTGTATTAGCACTTTCCCTCATATAGACGCTTTCTGACGCCTGTGCAGCAGACGGCTTTTTTAAAACATAGTGATAAAAGAAGAAATTGCTCAAAACGAGCAATTTCTCCTTTTGCCACAATGTTTTCCTCTTTTAGTCGTAGGCTATCCATTCAATTATAGAGATTGTCCTTGTTTTGACATAATATTTTTAAAGTCGTCTGCCGCAGAATTGTTGTATGAGGGAAAGGGTTAATCAGCCACTTAAAGATTTACCAAAACAACATGTTCTTCTAAATGTGACTCGTATTATGCAGCCACCTGTATTAAGCAGTCACTTAAAGATTAACCAAAACAACATGTTCTTCTAAATGTGACTCGTATTATGCAGCCACCTGTATTAAACAGTCACTTAAAGATTTACCAAAACAACATGTTCTTCTAAATGTGACTCGTATTATGCAGCCACCTGTATTAAACAGTCACTTAAAGATTTACCAAAACAACATGTTCTTCTAAATGTGACTCGTATTATGCAGCCACCTGTATTAAACAGTCACTTAAAGATTTACCAAAACAACATGTTCTTCTAAATGTGACTCGTATTATGCAGCCACCTGTATTAAACAGTCACTTAAAGATTTACCAAAACAACATGTTCTTCTAAATGTGACTCATATTATGCAGCCACCTGTATTAAGCAGTCACTTAAAGATTTACCAAAACAACATGTTCTTCTAAATGTGACTCGTATTATGCAGCCACCTGTATTAAACAGTCACTTAAAGATTTACCAAAACAACATGTTCTTCTAAATGTGACTCGTATTATGCAGCCACCTGTATTCAGCAGACACATTTTGACTCTCCGCTGAGTGGCTCCTTAAGACAAGTTTGTACTTTTATTGTGAAAATAATTATCTTAAATTATAATAACAGCACACTTTTTAAAAATAATAAAATTATAAATTGAATAAAATGAATAATAAAAAGAGAGATCTAGTTACGGTGCCTATTTCATGTTCATTTGTCCTCATTTGATTTGTTCACTCTTTCGGTAATCAAAACTGCAGCAGACGACTTTGAACGCATATAGACAGAAACATAAAGAATATCTATAAATACAATTGAATTATTGAAAACAGTTGTAAACATTGTGACAAAGAGAGACATTGCTCATCATGAGCAATTTCTCCTTTTGCCACAATGTTTTCAAACCTCGTCTACTACAGAGGCGTCAGAGGGCGTATGCATGTGGAAAAGAGTTAACGTTATTGAATTTGTGTGTAATTTAATTTGAATACCCAAGACTGATAACCTTGTATGTTTTGTATTGTAGTTTTGATGTTCGTAGTACGAGATAACAATAAGACAAATTGGAAGTATAAATTCAAACTTGTGAGAGCGGTGATCTTTTATAAACAGCTTGTGTTTAGCAGCCAATTTAAGGTTTATCGAAAATGAGTTTTCTTTTAAATATGTTTGACTTGCATAAAGCAGTCCGCCAAATTTGGAAATTCCCCTGGATGGCTGCCGAAGACAAGTTAATCTGTAATCTATAAAGAAAACACCATCGTGATATGAGTGAAAGACGATTAAAAACGGCTAAAGAACAACATTAAACAAATCATACGTCCGATTTCTCGTTATGAGATAGTTGAAAGAGAAGTATTTACTTTGTATGTATATATCGAGGGCTTGGCGTGAAACGGATGTAACTAAAATTGTTTGGGGTTTTTACCAAGGTTAATCACCTCGCCATAAAGTCTTTATAAGCGTTTAATAATTTTCCTTGGTAAACAATGGAAATTTAGGTGCCATTGCTGGTTCTGAGCAATGGCACCTTAATTTGCATTGTTTACAAATGTGGTCAAAATGGACCCTTAACTATGGTTTTCAAAGTAGGTTTTTAGTTACAACCGTTTCACACCAAGCCCTCGATATTTGTATGTATATTGGGGTTAATCGGGTTGACTGAGCAGTAATCCTTTTGCCACAATATTTCCAAATACTGTCTTCTGCTGATGCGTTAAAATGCGTCTGCATGTGGTAAAGAGTTAGTAAAGTTTAGTTTAAACTTATCTATTTTACATCGACTTCGAAACAAGCTTTCAGCTTATAATAATCCTGCCCGTTGTCAGCTTCCTGGAGATATAACCAGCACTCCCGGCGAATGAGTGGAAAAGAATCCCAAAGGCAGAGACCGCTCATCATGGGGATCGAACCCTGGACCTTTCGTACGAAAGTCCGATGCTCTGACTTTGTATTTTATCATTTACCTGATAATGTGATAATTGTGCAGTCGTCTACCTTTACAACCTTTGAGGAAACTTTGATTAAGTCTGAACATGTCTAAGCATATGTTTTACAATGGCATTGATATAGTGTTTGCAATGACATAAAGTTCAAAATACTTCAAATGTCATGGGGGGGGGGGGGGGGGGGGGGGGGGGGGGGGGGGGAAAGGGGAATGTATGGTGATTAACTCCACTATCACCAATTTCGGTTTTATCACAGTGTTTCATGGGTAAGTAACCAGGGTTCAAATCCACCAACCAACAGCATAGTTCATCATCATTGTTTCTCTAATAAAAATGCCAAACTATTTCATTTTTTAAGAAGTATTGTTTGTCAGCAAGGTAACTATTTATGTCAACTTAGTCATTTAATTAAATACATTCCTCCATTCATGTTTCACAACATATTAGGGAAACAAAAACGATGAAATATGCTTTTAAGTATTGAAGTATTACTAAGCGTTAAGTAAGGTTGGTGGAATTTGGCCCAGCACTACTTGTCAATGAATCCGGACACCAGCGAGTCGGTCATTAGCAAACCCCTCATTCCTGAGCGCCAAGGAAGGAAAGCTATTACTTGGATTCTGAAGTATTTTGGATGACCGGGCCGGGGATCGAACTCGATGTATCTCGTGTCCGAGGCTGAGTCTCTACCACTACACCGCCATTGCGATCAAATGGTGTCTGATTTATGCACGGATACATTTTAAGTTAATTATCGATGGTATGACTAAACGTTTTTCGGGAAAACATGACATGTTACCAATACAATCGTCCTCACTCTGAATCCATCGCCGCCCACTCGCCCTTATTCCGGAAGAAGATCCTCATGAATCATCGACCAGCTTAGGAATTTGCGCAAACGTACCACGTGAATTATCAGTTGATGTGAAAATTCTCTTCAAATGAAAGGTTAAATTATTGAATAGAGTTGACAACATAGTGACACAAGTAAAATTATTACCTCTTGCCATAATGTTTACAAAAGTCATCTGCTGCGGATGTGACAAAAGGCTGCTGTATTGGGCAAATGATTTAAACCACATTTACATCACAAAATAAATGCAGTGTCGAAAACGTGTTATAGATAGAAAATTAAAAATTCGAGGATAACACCATGTTGTTCAACATTTCGATGTTCGAATCCCGGCTCGGCCAACTTTATTTCAGATGATTGACAAAAGTCAATGCGACATACGTCATTCGTCTTCCACCAATGGGCTAAGTCTATGTGGAAAAGCAACCAGTTGCTTTGGAAGATTGTTGTGTAGAGTATTGGTATGAGAAAACCAGGAAATCCATGAGTAGGTGAACTGGCCGCCGTGATATAACTGAGAAAGTGTTAAAAACGGCGTTAAACCCCAATCCACAATCAACATTTCGTTACTTTACCCTTTTCATGTTGAACATTTAACTTTCAACAGGTTACCGTTAGACCATCTTGGTATGGTTTAACATATTCATTTCAGTTAAAGCAAATTACAAGTTAATTTAGGAAATGTTACAGAAAAAAACATAAATGGATTTAAATTAAAAAATTCTTAAATTAATTCTTCTCCTTGAAGTTTGATGTAGATTATTTATCAAATCTCTTTCTGACTTGTAGCTTTATAGTTCTGAACAAGCTAGAAAACATCTTGGTTTAAGAACAGGAAATCACTGTTAACACATATTCTGACTTCTTTTGGGCAATTTCTTCAATTTGTACAGTGGTTCAAATTTATTTTCAAACTTCTCTGCATGTAAGTAAATGCGTCAAAAGTCGTCCATATCTGGGTATTAAAGGGTTTGGGATTGTTTGCGAAAAGTGGGAAAATGACACAAGATGAAACCACTTACATCTCTATCATATGACCTAAATATATGTTAACCCTTTCCCATGTGCAGACGACTTTTAACTCATCTGGATAAGGTGTCATTTTTTAAAACATTATATCAAAAAGGGAGAATTGGTCGTAATGATTCATTTATCTTTTCATAATATTTTCTGGCTCTTTATTATTCTTTACTATTCCTCTTTCCTTTTTTTTCTTCGAGATTTGCGATAATTTTGCCTATTCTTTCGAAGAAATGTGAAGTCGTCTGCTGTCCAAAGGGTTAATACTTGACAATATCATCCTGGTCACGACCTCTGCGCATATATATATATACAGTATAATGATGAAACACGTGTTTACCCTTTCCACATACAACAAATCTGCAGCAGACAGCTTTTAAAACATCTAGGCAAGCAATACTATGTAAAATATCTATAAATGAAATTATGATTATTGAAGAGAGATGGGACTATTGTGGAATGACTAAAAAAGTAGTTCCTTGTGAGCAATTTAGTTTGTTGGTACAATGTTTTCAAAAGTCGTCTGTTGTAGATGTCCCAAATTACGTCTGTTGTGTTTTTTGTCATATCACGTATATTCTGTTAAAAACCAATATCAGAATGTAATAATAACCTATGCACTACATAATGATACTCATATTTGGCAAGGGGACAAAAGTTGTCATTATAGATAAGTAATACATGAACAACCAATTAAAGATATCTCGAAATTAACGGAAAATACGACACTTAGATAAAGTATATGGTCAATATCTATGAATATTTAAGTGAGTGAAATCGAAAATATAGAGACTATACAGGAAGTGTTTAAGTGTTTACTCCGTTTATTGTTTGTACCAGATTGAGCAAACTATTTACGATGACAACATCATTAAAGAGCTATGGATAATTTGGATTAAAAATGTTTTAGCTATAAAATAATCAGCGGAGGAATTGTGTTGTTCTACTGGTTTAATCAGCAGGGAATATAAAATGTTTCAAATTTCATCGAATTAACGTTGAATTAAACGTACTGAATTAACTGGCTCTGGGTATATCCGATTAAAAAGTGCGAATAACCAGTGGGGAAAAAACAACAGAAAAATAAAGATGTATTCCTCCGCCAAGATCGTTCATACCAGCAAACTAAACGACACGGTCACTGTCGAAGAGCTCAACGAAACGGTATTCCACCAGCTTCATCTACCCGCGGTGATTTTTGTGTGCGTCTGTATCGTAGTCGGTGTGGTGGGCAATCTGCTCGTGTTGACCATCTACAAGACACGATTCCGCCGATCCAACCACCGGTACTTCATTCTATTCCTCGGTGTCGCCGACCTGCTCGCCTGTCTTATCGGAATGCCGTTTTTAATCGCCAGTCTCCGCCTCCCGTATATGATGACGTCAGCGATTGCGTGTAAAGTGATTCGGACGATTCACTACGCGTTAAACAATAGTTCCGGTCTGTTACTCGTAGTTATATCGATAGAACGATACATGAAGATTTGTCGGCCATTCAAAAAGCAATTTAGCCCCAAAAAGACGTTGTATTTGTGTTTTGGAACCGTAGTTTTTAGTGTTATTGTAGCTGCACCAGCCGCAGTATTCTACGGAAACAATACAATCCATACCGGAATTGGTAATATTACTGGTACCCAGTGCTATGTTGCAGACGAACATGCCGGGAATAAGTATTTTGAATTCTACATGGCGGGTTTGTTGTTAGAGACGATCATATGTATCGTCATCTTTGCTATAGTGTATACATTTATCATTCGAAAACTTTGGGCAAGCGATCAGTTTATAGCGACCATGAGAAGTATTAAGAAGCAGGGAACCAAGCGTGACAAACATTTCCCGGTTCATTCCGTGGATGAACTCAATTCTATAGAAGACTCTTTGGACTCGAGATTTGAGTCGGTCTATGAAAAGGAAGCAAATAATCATAAGATTGAAAGGTTTGACAATTCGAGTCAACATGAATCCGAAAAACAACGAAAATCAAGATCAGTATCAACCCCTACGTTTACGTTTGTGAATCAATCAAATGCACAAAATAAGAACATCCGTTCTTCAATTGCAAACGGTAGTACAACAGGATGCGTAGGCGACAAATCGGTGAAAAATGTTAAAGGAATATCGACTGTACAATGGAAAGGGCCTATAGTCACAAATGGTGATACATCAGTATGTGTAGCTGATGACCAAGCAGTGAAAAATGTTAAAGCAATGTTATCGTCTGTTCCGGGAAATTGGTCACCGGTTAACGACGGCAGACGTGAGTGTCATGATACAACCAAATCTGATATTACAAACTCAAACTCTCGGTTTTCTTTAGTGATACCGCGAGACAATTTAGTGTCAGCAGGTAAAATAACTGCGAGAAGGTCATGGAACGATCTCACGGATTCTCAGAATGTTCCAAGCCGACCAGGATTGGTAAGAAGTTTATCTCCGGCACAGAAAAGAGTGTACGAACATTTACTCGCAAAGCAAACATTAGAAAGAGATACAAAGAGCTCCGCGCCCAAGCGGAACAATTCCAAAACCACGGCAAGGGTAACAGTAATGCTGTTCACTGTGACATTGGTTTTCGTGTCCGCCTTTGTTCCTCATCTAACCCTGATGTTACTGACTGTAAAACTCGAGGGATTCGTTAACAATATGTCGGTTACTGAGGTCATGGTGTACCAATTGTTCCTGAGAATCTTCATCATCAATAATATAGCAAATCCCATCATTTATTTTATGTTTGATGCCAAGTTCAGAATGTTGTGCAAATCCGTTTTCAGTAAGTTTTGTAAACGTAAGGTGACATACTAACTTGCAGTAACCGGAACAACCAGATATCCTTATCCGTCTAGAATACGGTGAACTATTCTAAGGACTGACTTGTTTAAGCCCTTTCCGTTTTGAAGACATTACATCAAAATTATGTAATCAGTCTATAGATGAAAGAAAAATAAGGAAAATCTCTTTAAATAAGAATATACATGTTGCTATTATTATTATAGTTGGAAACATTGTGGTAAAAGGAACATATTTCTCATAATGAGGCAAGTGGTGAAGGCTGACCAAAGGGTCAAGTAAATGTTGTAAATACAAGTCATGGTCATGTGAAAGTTAATAATATATAAAGCATTCGTCTAGTATTCAGTAAGAATTGTTGAACTATTTTACAGTGCGCACTCTTTTTTTAAACGGCTGTACGGTCCGCATCAGAAATAGGTAGACCGCAATAGTAGGTTAAATTACTTTACCCTACTAAACATTGTAAGATGGTATAACGCTTTCTCTATAGCAGACGACTTTTGAAAACATTGTGGCAAAAGAAGATATTGCTCATAATGAGCAATTTCTGATTTTGTTATAGCGCTTTCAACTTTAATCGATAATTCAACCTTCATTTTTTGAGATGGCCGTACGTTATTCCCTTATATTTGTTATAAGGGAGTGTCTCATTATTGTTATTATTTTGTGTCAATATGATAAATGTGATAAGCATTGCAGTACAAGAAAACGTTTTCAAACCCCGATGTTTCAAAATGAAAAAAATGTATATATGTCTGTATATTTTTATTTGGTTTAACCCTTTCCCACAAATATAGAGTATGGCCCAGTCCGATGATGTGCAAATTGACAGAAACCATCAAGGCAAGATACTTTCTCAGACTATACCTTGTAACGAAACGTGATAAACCAATCGCTTTAATAAACTCCCCCATTCGAATAGTTTCGGTAATATGAATATTATATCGACTTCGACGAAACTTGTCCGAAATGAAAACAAACCAACCTTTGTTTAGGTAAGAAGTGTGCTTTATGTCGTTTTTAACAACATTATGTCAGGCATATCAGATTTATTTTCCGTGTTAATTACCAGCACGGCCGGTCATTTACCCTGACACGGACGTAATAATATCCCATCAATCCTGAGCTCAAATGAGCTAAACTATCAATATTGTGTTAAAGCCATTGGTACAACTCGACCGGGGTTCGAACCATTGATTGATCGATTAATTAGTTCTGGTTTAATGCCGTTTTCAACAAATTTCCAGTAAAATCACGGCGGCCAGTTCACCATCCCGTTGATTCTTGGCGTTCCCCACCAGTACTCCATACAACAGACTTTCCAAGCAGCAGCAATTTCTCCTTTTGATATACATGTATTTTTTCACAAGTCGACCTTTGCAGTGGCGTCATATAGCGGAACGGGTAATTCACCCTTTCCCTCATACGACGATTCTGCAGCAGACAGCTTTGAACAAATTTTGTCAAAACATAGAAAATCTCTATAATTGAATGGATAACCTATGACTATGAAGACATTGTGGCAAAAGGAGAAATTGCTCGTTTTGAGCAATTTCTTCTTTTGTCACTATGTTTTTAAAAAGCCGTCTGCTGCAGAGGAGTCAGAAAACGTCTATATGAGGGAAAGGATTAAGAGAGAAATGGGCTGACGAAAATTGGTTTACTATTCCGTAGACCGCCTCGTTGATGTAGTGGTAGGGCGTCAGTCTCGGGTGTCGGAGGTCGTGGTTTCGATCCCCAGTAGTAATGGCTGCCGTCCTTTGCGCTCAGGGTTAGCGGGGTTAGCGTTACGACTGACTGGCTGGTGTCAGGATAAATGGACCAGTATTACTGATAACTTATCCTTGAACAAATGTTGAAAGCGGCGTAAAACATCAAACCATCAATCAATTAATGCTCCTCTTAGAAATGGGAATATCCTCGTCGAGAAGAAATATAAGTACCTCCCAGAAAGGGGATATTATTATGTAAAAAACTTAAATTTATGAACCACGAAATGTTCGATCTTCTGCATCCTTCGATACATCCAGACACATTTTAATGCGTATGCAGCCGACGACTTATTAAAACATTGTGACAGAGGGAGAAAATGATCGAAAATGAGTAATTGTTCCTTTTGACACAATGTTTTCAGTTGCATTCTATAACTTGACTATAATTTGTAGAGATTTTCCACATCTCAGGATATTATCAAAGTCGTCTGCTGCAGATTGTTGGTGTAATCAGTGTGAGACAGAGTGTATTAAATAAGTTAATTGAACAACGCTGGTGTAATACAACTTAAGTGCAATCACGGATCCATTCTCACAGTGATTGTACACCATTATTGGTCTGACTGGGGACCGAAACCTGGTCCTCCGGTCCCAAGACGATTTTACCAGTACACCGCATAGTCATCATTAACGTTTACAAAATGTAGAACACTCTTGAATCATTGATTTGTGTTTTAAGAAACACACGTGTCGTTTTATTGAAAATATATATAAATACATTGTGACAAATCGAAAAATTGCTCATTATGACTTCAAATGTTTTCGAACGTCGTAGGTAGCATATGAACACTCTTGAATCATTGATTTGTGTTTTTAAGAAACACACGTGTCGTTTTATTGAAAATCTATATATCAATATTTGAAAAAAAAAATACATTGTGACAAATGGAAAATTGCTCATTATGACTTCAAATGTTTTCGAACGTCGTAGGTAGCATATGAACACTCTTGAATCATTGATTTGTGTTTTAAGAAACACACGTGTCGTTTTATTGAAAATCTATATATCAATATTTGAAAAAAAAATACATTGTGACAAATGGAAAATTGCTCATTATGACTTCAAATGTTTTCGAACGTCGTAGGTAGCATATGAACACTCTTGAATCATTGATTTGTGTTTTAAGAAACACACGTGTCGTTTTATTGAAAATCTATATATATCAATATTTGAAAAAAAACAACATTGTGACAAATGGAAAAGTGCTCATTATGACTTCAAATGTTTTCGAATGTCGTAGGTAGCATATGAACACTCTTGAATCATTGATTTGTGTTTTAAGAAACACACGTGTCGTTTTATTGAAAATCTATATATATCAATATTTGGAAAAAAATACATTGTGACAAAAGGAGAAATTGCTCATTATGACTTCAAATGTTTTCGAACGTCGTAGGTAGCATATGAGTCAACATGCGTATGTAGGCTAGACAGGGGGTTAAGACAAATAAGCAGGAGACATAGGTAATATTCTTTCGTTAGTATTCTAGCTAATAAGATTATGAATGGATATGTCAGGAATAGTTATTAAGAAGGAAGAAGAAGAAGAAGAAGAAGAAGAAGAAGAAGAAGAAGAAGAAGAAGAAGAAGAAGAAGAAGAAGAAGAAGAAGAAGAAGAAGAAGAAGAAAAAAAAGAAGAAGAAGAAGAAGAAGAAGAAGAAGAAGAAGAAGAAGAAGAAGAAGAAGATGAAGAAGAAAAAGAAGAAGAAGAAGAAGATGAAGATGATGAAGGAGGAGGCGGAGGAGGAGGAGAAGAAGAAGAAGAAGGAGAAGCCATTTACAACTCTGTATGACTAGCAGTATCTCAAAGAAAAAATTACTTCCAAGGGACTCTACTCGTATAGGTATATCTATCAACTTTTTGATACAGGTTGTTTCCCTTCTAGCGTTTTATTTTCAAAGGAAACTTATTCCTTACATAAATGCATTTGTCCCCAGAGTGACTTCCCTTTACCGGAAGTAGATTTCTGTATTGATCACTGATGAGAGGGAGTCAACATCCAGATCTGTTTGACAACATTTCTCTGTTGCTGAGAGAGAATTATTTAAAATATTTTAATGACAACATTTCATTTAGATCTATATATATACAGGTAAATCGTTTTTACACGAAAGCTTTGATTACATTATGCTACAGTACTTATGTTATGCTAATGAGGAGAACTGTCAATTCTTTCAGTTTCATTGGAAAAAAATTCTCCGCAGCATCTTGCAGCGAACCTATACAAGATGGTGCAAAGAAATCTTTGCGCCCATCTCATGAATCCTAATAATGTCTCATTTAAATGTTTCTAATATGTTGTCTCATGGAGAAGTTTCTTTTGAAAGCTGTAACAGTGTTAGTGTCCATAGTATTTGGCCTTCAGGGTCTGTGTATTGAAGAACTTTAAAATGTTAAAAAGAACCTTATCTTCAGCTCCAGTAACAAATAATAAAAGTTCTGGAATTGTATTCGTTCAAATCTGTGCATGGACCACTGATGAAGGGAGATTCTGATTTTGTTGGTCATGAACAGTTGCACCTTTTCCACTGCATTGGTGGTGTAGTGGTAGAGCTTCCGTGTCTGGTTTTGGAGGTTGTGAGTTTGATCCCCGTCAGGTTCATTCAAAATACTTTAAAGTTTTAAAATGGTTATAATGGCTGTCCCCCTTGGCGATCATATACGCAATGACGTCATCTACTCAATCGCACTCTTTTCAAAGCAAAAACAGTTTTTTAACCCTTTCCCTCATACAACGGGAAGAATCTAGTTTGCCGGTCCCCGGAAATGAAAATATAAAGTAACTTCTGCGCAATTCACATTTTGTAAACAACGGTTTTATGATTATTTGGCTCCGCCCACGTCGCTATGCAAGCGACATTTTTTCCGCTGTTACGATCGATCCAGCCTTGTTTTTTGGGGGGTTTGGGGGCAGAGCCCCCGATATATAACATTTTCACTCACCTCAATCTTTACATGACAAATCTTCACATCGAAGCATTGGATATTTTAGTTTTGTTTCGTATGATTTTTTTTTCTGAACATTAAAATCGTTAACTTGTACGCATGCGCAGCGGGCGCCATCTTGTAAACCAAAACATTATTTTCGCTTAGTTACTTTACAACCATTTCTTAGGGGACCGGCAAACTAGACATTTCTGCAGCAGACGACTTTGAAGTTAGAACTTATTTTGTCAAATAATAGAAAATGTCTATAATTGAATGGATAACCTATGAATAAAAGTGGAAAACATTGTGGCAAAACGAGAAATTGCTTGTTTTGAGCAATTGCTTCTTTTGTCACTATGTTTTCAAAAAGCCGTCTGCTGCAGAGGCGTCAGAAAGCGTCTATATGAGGGAAAGGGTTAATTAAGGACTATTTGGCAGTAGATCAGCACGACAGTGGAGGCATTTTCCTTACTTTTGTCAAGCTCTTTTGAGAGTTGTTTGCATCATTTTCGTTGATTGTGGAATTTGGTTAATAAGTTAATAGTTGTGCATCAATTTGTTAAACATAGAGTAAATAATGGAAGAAGAAGATATTATGTGGTGTCTTATTGACTCTCATTAACAGGGTACATTAACGTAAAACAACTGGGAATTTACTTTAGTTTCTTTGTCACAAATTGTGAATGTACTTATAGGCAGACAGGGGTATCTCCTTTTTTGTTTTCACTGATTTAATAAGATGTAGCTCATTTAGAAAAAAATATTTAGAAATAACTTTTGATACCTGTAAACAGACTCCTTTGATCATGCTCTCTGTACCTGCTTTTGATTCCTGGGGAGCCTACTTTCTGTTCTAGTGCTTGATGAAAAAAGCGGGGTTTCTTTTCTCTCATTGTATTAATTTCATGTATTTTTCAAAGCTATCTCAAAGATATTCTATAGGGTAACAAAATAAATTTGCTTCAAATGAAACCAATTACAGGGGTTTTTTTCTGAAAAAGGGGAGGGGGCCTGGGGCCTTTGAGAAGGGGAAAATTTCGCGGCGTTTTAGAAAAAAGGGGAAAAATTGTAAACTAGTATAATGTGCATGTTTAACTAAAATTTATCATTACAAGGCCATCTGTCTATTTTTCATGTTCTTGAACTCCTACACTAGATTGTCATAATCCAGTTCACTTAAACTAGACCACTGTCAAGGGTCGAAATTAGCAAGATTTTCTACTTGCATTTTTTCGCAGGTGCTATTTTTTGTTACTTGCTAAATGAGAAAACAACTTATTAGAACTTTAACTTTAAGCAACACAATGTGAACTACAATAGTGCAATACACTGTTATGGTCAATCATGAATGTAATGTAAACATGGTCCAAAACATGCTGTGAAAAGAAGCTGCTGAGACTGTCAGATATACAACATAGTCTAGAAACTGTGTTTCAATTTCTGGCTCCATATGGCAAAGTATGGGGTCTTTTCTGAATTAGTCAAGACAACATCCATGTTGTCACAGCAGTTTTTGGGTCATATTCTCTAGGGGCAACAACATCAGCAACTTTAATTCTCATCAAAATATCAAGTATTTCAGCACCAAGCCTACACCTCGAGTCAAATTGTATTCTGTTCATTGTGGAAAGATAAATGAGATTTAAGCTAATGTTACAAAAATTAAATATGAAAAAAAAAAAAAAAAAAAAAAAAAAATAATAATTTTTTTTTTTTTCCCCTAGGGGAATTTATATTTTTAGGGGAAAAACTATGCTTATTTTCCGGGGGGAAGGGGCCGTTAAACGGCCCCTTTTATATAAGGAAAAAAAGCCCTGAATTACAACAAATGCAATTTATTTATAGAAATGACCACCGGGTAGAATTAAGTGCTTGGATTGCTGACGTGGCACTTAATGTAGCGTGAGGGACAAATGTCGTAGTCTCGGGCAGAATGAGTAATAAAAAGGGAACATTGACTTCTCGTACTTTGGAAAAACTCGGATTCGTGACATCAAAGTAAGTTAAAACTTAGATCAGATTCAAATTGATTGATTGCTTGTTTGGTGTTTAATTAACAAGTTTCCAAGGCTTGGTTAGTAATGAGTTCTACTGGTCCATTTATCCTTACACAGGTGAGCCAGTCAGTCATAATGCTAATCCTGCAACGCTGAGCTTCAAAGAGGGCTGCCATTGCTCAGATTCAGAGCACTTATGAAGTTTATTGTGAACATGCTTTCTTCATGCTCTAGATAAGACCGTCTCTATGACCAGTGTAGTAATTAAAGTGTCCAACTTTGGAGCAAGAGATTCTGGTTTGATCCCTGATCAGGTCATGCCATTAACTTCAGAATGGTTACAATGGTAGTAGTGAAACTCAGGTTAGAGCATTACAACTGATGCATCAGTGTAAGGATAATTAATACTGTCTTTGAAAACACGTAGGCAAATGGAAAAATCTCTTTTAAAGGAAAGTATAATTAACGAGCAATTTCTCCTTTAGCCAAAATGATTTGATTTTCAAAAGTCACCTGCTGCGGATGTATCAGGTGGAAAAGTGTTAAGAAACAATGATATTGGTACTCAAAAGAATGGTCTCAGTGAGATGATTCTTTTGAGAACGAAGGGTTTAATTTGGTCATATGTATTGCAGTATATCCCTTTCCCTCATACGACAATTCTACAGCAGACGACTTTGAACATTTTTTGTCAAAAAATAGAAAATCTCTTTAATTAAATGGATAACCTATGACTAAAAGTGGAAAACATTGTAGCAAAAGGAGAAATTGCTCGTTTTGAGCAATTTCTTCTTTTGTCACTATGTTTTCAAAAAGACGTCTGCTGCAGAGGCATCAGAAAGCTACTATATGAGGGAAAGGGTTAAAGGAAAGTATAATTAATGAGCAATTTCTCCTTTTGCCAAAATGATTTCAATAGTCACCTTCATGTGGAAAAAGTGTTAAGAACCAATGATATTGGTACTCAAAAGAATGTTCTCAGTGAGATGATTCTTTTGAGAATGAAGGGTTTGGTTTGGTCATATTTATTGCAGTATGAATATATACATGTATGGTAAAGACAAGACAAATTTACTTGATTCCTAATAATTAATTCTTTCCCACATGCAACAAATCCGCTGCAGACGACTATGAGAAGATATTGTGAAAAACATGAAAAGTCTCTATAAATAAGACATTTTAAGCAATTTCTCCTTTTGTCACAATGTTTTCAAAAGTGGTCTGCTGCATAGATTTAAAATTGCATCTGTATAAGGTAAATGGTTAAAGAATAAATTAAAGTCGTCCACTTTGTCGAAAAGTGTTAACTTCCTGTTAATGAATGAGTTTATGCAAAAAAAACCACCTCACTTGACCTATTATGAAAATATAAATTTATTATAATATGATAAGGGAGGGGACTTTGCTCAATTTGGCAAGTTTCTACTTGTGCACCAATGCTGAGTCGCCTGTTATAGATGTTGAAAATATTCATCTATTTGTGGGAAAATTTTGATGTTTGGAGCTCGTCAAGATAGCTAAGATCTTGTACATGTATGCAAATCTTTATCTGTTCGTACAACCTCAGGCTTGTGTTTATTAAATATTCTATGCTCTAAGTCTTCAAGTATAATTTATCATAAAAATCCAATTTTGGGCCTTATTGGCTGTCAGGTTTGACATAAATCCAGTGGTGCTACAGTCTTTAAACCCTTTTCCTCATACAGACACATTTTGACGCCTCTTCAGCAGATGAGATTTGAAAACAATGTGGCAAATCATCATGATACATAATTAACATACATGGTTATGAAAATAGTAATCATTTAATTGGTGGTTTTCAAAGTAAACAAATAGGACTGTCTGATAATGAAACCTATATATATATTTATATAATGTTTAAATGTAGGGAGAATTTCAACATAACTCCAAATTGCCAGACATGGCTCCAATATATTTAAATGGCTAATTGAATCTTTAGCTTTGACTTTATTTGCTGTGTAATTTGGTATGTTGAAAAATGTGACTCTAATTTCGTTTCTTACAATACTTTCTTACTATAACCCTTTCCTACATATAACAAATCTGCAGCAGACAATTTCGATCTAGGCTAAAATTTGGAATAATCTCTATAAATAAAAATTAATGATTGAATAGATTTGAAAACATTAAGACAAAAAGAGAAATTGCTCAATTTGAACAT
Organism: Serripes groenlandicus; assembly: GCA_031761405.1. NCBI lineage: Eukaryota > Metazoa > Mollusca > Bivalvia > Cardiida > Cardiidae > Serripes > Serripes groenlandicus. Next base: position 32,340,509 of record JASEVX010000013.1, on the reverse strand, counting down.
TTACCGCAATGTTTTCAAAAGTCCTCTGCTGCAAGCTCATCAAGCCATTTGGAACCGGGTGTCCAGGGTTGAATCCCTATTTGCTATTGTCATGAAGAAGTGCCCTTGGGCATGTCACATTTCCAAGCCTAATACTTGTTTATTTATCAAGGGATCATGAAAATGTGAACTGTCGTTGTGATATAACTGAAATAATGTTGAAAACAGCGTAAAACCCCAATAAAACAAATAAATCATTACATAACTGGACACAAAATTACTATTTTGATAATTTGTGAAAAACATTTAATTTATACAATAAATAGAGTTGATAAGTTTAAATAGTTGAATGAGTTTCAATAGTTGAATGTGCAATTTTACACAATTTGTCACAATTGCAGCAGACATTATTTAAAACCGTTGTAAAAAAATTGTGTGTAATTTCTTCTTTGGCTACTATATGCTTTCAACTGTATTCTTTCATTTAAAGAAAATGTCATAGTTTGGATCGAGTAAATGTTTTCGAGGTAGTCTGCTGCATACATATTTGATGTATAAAGGAAAGAGTTATGTGATAAAAAACCCACAATGAATCAATAGATTAGTCGAGTCATTTGTCCCAAATTTACCCACAGTGACTTTGTTTTGTTTAATCCATTACTTCACATGACTTTTGAAAGGTCGTCTGCTTTACAATCATCAGACGAACAAGTTGAAAAATCTGGAAAACTGAAAACTTGTAACTTTTTGATAAACAGTTGGAAATATTGCAATAAAAGGTGAAATTGCTTGTTTTGAGCAATTTCGCCTTTTATTGTAATGTTTTCAAAAGTGGTCTGCAACAGCAGGTGTCAAATGTCGTCAGTGTGAAGTTATGGGTTAAAACCCTGTCTCACGACATATAGATGCTTTCAGTGATGCCTCGGCAGCAGATGGTTTTTGAAAAAGACATTGTGACAAAAGGAGAAATTGCTCAAAACTAGCTATTTCTCCATTTTTCAGTGTTTTTATCTCCTTTGAGTCAATTTCATTTTTAGTGGTTCTCCATTAGATGCATATGTTGCTATATGAGGGAAAAGTTTATCACTGGAGATAGTAAGACATGGAGTGATGAATCGGTGTCCCTTAAAATTGTCTTCTGATTTTCACTGATGTCACAAATTCAAACCCTTTCCCACATACAACAAACCTGCATCAAACAACTTTGAACCAAATCCATCCTCTTTCCCACATGTATACAACAAGTATGCAGCAGGAAGTTTCAAAAGATCTAGGCAAAGCTTATGATAGTTTCTATAAAATTAATGCAGTGTTCAATCCTAAGGATGGGGAGTCTGCTAGTTCTCACAAAAGTTTTGAATATTCCCCACTAAATTTGTATTGAAGGCAGGATTTTTTACATAGACAAAGAAGGAAAAATGCTTCAATTTGTTCATGAAATCAATTTTGAGATAATAAAAAAATCCCCCCCCCCCCCCCTTGTTTTCGAATCCTAGATTGGACACTGTAAATGTATAGCCTGGGAAGAATGTTGAGCGGAGTACTGGATTGTGAGAAAGTCATGAAACACTTGATTAGGTGAAGTGGCTGCTGTGATATAGAACTGCAAAACTGTTGAACTTTAACCCTTTCCCTCATACGACAATTCCGCAGCAGACGACTTTGAACATATGTTGTCAAAAAAGAGAAAATCTCTATAATTGAATGGATAAAGTATCACTAAAAGTGGAAAACATAGTGGCAAAAGGAGAAATTGCTCGTTTTGAGCAATTTCTTCTTTTGTCACTATGTTTTCGAAAAGCCCTCTGCTGCAGAGGCGTCAGAAAGCGTCTATATGAGGGAAAGGGTTAATACACTTGTTTTTCAATTGTGCATTTAATCCTTTAACCCTTTTCCACATATAGGTACTTCCTGATGTCTCTGCAGAAGACCATATATGCACGTTTATAAAACGTTTGAGCGAAAGGAAAAATGGCTCATGATGAGCCATTTCACCTTTTGCAACAATATTTTCAACTCTTTTCACTAATTATTCTTGCATTTATAGAGATATTCCATATTTTAATATTTCTGTTTTCGAAATCAGGTGTATGGATGTTTTCAAAGTTGTCTGTCGCATATTTGTTGTTAATATATATACGAAAGGTTTAGACAGGGCTACAGACAAGTAGCGTATTTACTTAAAAAAGCAAAAGAATTGTCAAAAAAAGCAATTCTTTTTAAAAATGATGAATACTTTAGATGCAAGTTATAAGTAAATAAAGTAATTGTTTATATTTGAGTAACTGGTATGTTGATAATTTACATCGATTCAAACAAGATCCGAATGGAAGATAAGGTATCCATATATGGCTTCACAGGTGTGAACGAGACAAATATTAATCTACGATGTACACTACATGTGCACACAGATTAAAGTAAAACTAAACTTAAAAAGTGTCTTGGTGAATGAGGAATACCCAAATTATAGATTTGTCAACAATTAGAAGCATTAGTTAAACAATATTGAAATATTGTGAGAAAAGGAGAATTTGCTCATTATGGCTCCCTTTGCCACGATGATTTCCACTCTGTTTAAAAAAGTCTTAAAATAAAACAATTTGAAAAAAATGATGGGGTAAAATTATCCCTGTTACTCAATTTAAAAAAAGCAATTGTCTGAAAAACAATGGGTAATTATATTATTATTTATTTATTGGGGTTTTACGCCGCTTTCAACAATATTTCAGTTATATCACGGCGACACTTCACTTATTCATGATCCCTGGGTAAACAAACCAGTACTAGGCTAGAAAATATGCCTTGCCCAAGGGCACTCCACCATGACCGTAGTGCCGCGACTGGGGATCGAACCCGGGGCCCCCGGTTTCGAAATCCCCAACGCTAACCACTCGACCACAGCGGATTATATACCCAAATCACTAAAAAAAAGGTATTTTTTAGCCTTCATAAGCTTTAGGGTTAGGGTTACATTTTCCAGCTTCTAGCTATTGCTGGTCTGTTACCAGCATATAGTGACCTGATGATGATGTATAAGAGAATTGTGATAAAATAGACATACCATTGAAAAACGGCATAACATCTGCATAAAACAAACAAATATTTGGCTTCATACAAATTGAAGCCGTCAAAATGGTAAATTCACTAAACATTCAACAAGAAATGAGATGGTAAATCTTATCTGTTTAGATTTTTTGGTATATTATTTGCAATGTTAAGCAAACATACCGCATCTGTATATATAAACAAAGGAATAGATATGTTTTAAATAATTTCCTTGTTGAAAGAAGAACTTCTATGCTGGGCGATACTGCTTTAACTCATTACTCACTTTATTCCTTTCCCACATATATAGACAATTTTTAATGTCTGCAGTAGACAATTTTTGAAAAAATGATGAGCAATTTCTCCTTGTTTTTAACTCTTTTCAATATCAACATTTCTTATATATATAGAGATATTTCGTAGTTTATTTCCCAACAACAAAAATATTTAAAAAACACTTTCAGTCACTGATTCAGTGTACTTTAGCAGAAAAACAAATCAACATTGACAAACACACATGATCGACGCAGCCTAATTAACAAATGCATGAATGGGAAAGTAACAAGATGAAATTTGTGAACAGTATAGATCAAGATCAGCCTGTCTGATCAAGATCTAAACTGTTAACATTATTCCCTGCACAAACTTGTTCAACTCATGTTGGTTTTGATAATAATTTTTTCTAAACATTTTTAGATTTTTTCCTGAATAACATAAAAGAATAAATGAAATATATGTTTTTGAATTCTGTTTAGACTTTTCAATAAACAACAAAATCTGCAGTAAATTACATTTAATATAATTAGCAAAAATGTAGATGATAGAAAAATTATTGAATTTGAAAATGTTGGGGTAAAAGTAGCAAAAACTTTTTTAGCCTTTTGTTCGTCGTCTGTCGTCGTCTGTCGTCCGTCAACTTCTTCTCCTCAGTAACCGGTGGGTTAATTGGGATGAAACTTCACAGAAAACATCCTCTCAATGACCTCACCAGATTTCCTTCAAATTTTTGGGATCCATGCAGAATTCTGGTTTCCATGGCAACGAAATGAAAAAAAACTTCAAAATTTTTCTTCTCCCAAACTGGTTGGCAAATTTTCAAATAATTTTGTAGAAATGTTCCTTGGATGACCATCTGTCAGATTCCTTCAAGCCATGTTGATTGGTCGAAAGCCATGTTGATTGGTCGAAAGCCATGGCCGCCAGGGGGGGGCGGGGCTATTTTGCCTTATATGGCTATTATAGTGAAAACTTAAAAAATCTTCTTCTCCGAAAGTGTTGGGCCGATTTTCAAATAATTTCGTAGAAATGTTCCTTGGATGACCCTCTATCAGAATCCTTCAAGCCAAGTTGATTGGTCAATAAACATGGCCGCAAGGGGGGGGGGGGGGGGGGGCTATTTTGCCGTATATGGCTATAGTGAAAACTTAAAAAATCTTCTTCTCCAAAACTGGTTGGCAGATTGTCAAATAATTTTGTAGAAATGTTCCTTGGATGACCCTCTGTCAGATTCCTTCAAGCCATGTTGATTGGTCGAAAAACATGGCCGCCAGGGGGGGTGGGGTTATTTTGCCTTATATGGCTATAGTGAAAACTTAAAAAAATCTTCTTCTCCAAAAGTGTCAGGCCGATTTTGAAATAATTTTGTAGAAATGTTCCTTGGATGACCCTCTGTCAGATTCCTTCAAGCCATGTTGATTGGTGAAAAAACATGGCCGCCAAGGGGGGCGGGGCTATTTTGCCTTATATGGCTATAGTGAAAACTTAAAAAATCTTCTTCTCCAAAACTGGTTGGCAGATTGTCAAATAATTTTGTAGAAATGTTCCTTGGATGACCCTCTGTCAGATTCCTTCAAGCCATGTTGATTGGTGAAAAAACATGGCCGCCAAGGGGGGCGGGGCTATTTTGCCTTATATGGCTATAGTGAAAACTTAAAAAATCTTCTCCCAAACAGGTTGGCAGATTTTCAAATAATTTTGTAAAAATGTTCCTTGGAGTGACCCTCTGTCAGATTCCTTCAAGCCATGTTGATTGGTCGAAAAACATGGCATCCAGGGGGGCGGGGCTATTTTGCCTTATATGGCTATAGTGAAAACTTAAAAAATCTTCTTCTCACAAACAGATTGGCCGATTTTCAAATAATTTTGTATAAATGTTCCTTGGATGACCCTCTGTCAGATTCCTTCAAGCCATGTTGATTGGTGAAAAAACATGGCCGCCAAGGGGGGCGGGGCTATTTTGCCTTATATGGCTATAGTGAAAACTTAAAAAATCTTCTCCCAAACAGGTTGGCAGATTTTCAAATAATTTTGTAAAAATGTTCCTTGGAGTGACCCTCTGTCAGATTCCTTCAAGCCATGTTGATTGGTCGAAAAACATGGCATCCAGGGGGGCGGGGCTATTTTGCCTTATATGGCTATAGTGAAAACTTAAAAAATCTTCTTCTCACAAACAGATTGGCCGATTTTCAAATAATTTTGTAGAAATGTTCCTTGGATGACCCTCTGTCAGATTCCTTCAAGCCGTGTTGATTGGTCGAAAAACATGGCCGCCAGGGGGGCGGGGCTATTTTGCCTTATATGGCTATAGTGAAAACTTAAAAAATCTTCTTCTCCGAAAGTGTCAGGCCGATTTTCAAATAATTTTGTAGAAATGTTCCTAGGGTGACCCTCTATCAGATTCCTTCAAGCCATGTTGATTGGTCGTAAACTTATATAATGGCCGCCAGGGCGCATATATAGCTAAAGTGAAAAAAAAAAAATCAGGTGAGCGATTCCAGGGCCATCATGGCCCTCTTGTTTAATCATCTGCTGCTGATGAAAGGGTTAACCCTTTCCCTCATATAGACGCTTTCTGATGCCTCTGCAGCAGTCGTACAGCTTTTTGAAAACATAGTGACAAAATAAGAAATTGTGCTTTTGCCACAATGTTTTCCACTTTTAGTCATAGGTTATCCATTCAATTATAAAGATTTTTTTTGACAAAATATGTTCAAAGTCATCTGCTGCAGAATTGTCGTATGAGGGAAAGGTGTTAATACAGACTGGTCAGTGAACTTTTATATCTTGATACAAAAACATATTTACTTCATAGCATGATTGCGCCTGTTGTTCCTTCAATTTGAAAAGACCCGGTTTTCTCTGCGTCGGTCATTAAAGTGGAATGACCTTTTGAAATTAACCCTTTCATAAATACAACAAACAAGCAGCAGAACACCAAGCCAAAATAATCTCAAATTTCTAGTTAAAAAAGAAGGGAAAGTTAAACTTTTGAATAGAGTTTAAAACATAGTGGCAAAAGGAGAAGTTGCTTCATAATCATTACGAATTTCTCCTTTCGTCACAATGTTTTCAAAAATCGTCTACTGCATAGGCATCAACGTGGGAAAAACATATTTGCTACTGTCTTTAATTATTACTGGTTATATATAACCCATTCGCACTAAATGCGCATCTGAAGCTGACGACCTTTGGGAATCATTAAGATAGTAGTAGTATGTTGTTGGTACGCTAAATGATATAGATCTCACTGAGATGTTTATTCTGAGGACCATAGCCCCCGGGATTCAAAGTCGGATAAGAAGTTTAGAACATGTAATGGTTCCTTATCTAGAACCCTTTCCCACATAAAACCGCTTTCTGATGCCTCTGCAGCATACAACTTTTTAAAACATTGAGGTAAAAGGAGAAATTGCTCATATGATGAGCAATTTCTTCATTTGCAACAATATTTTCAACTTCATTCGATAATTATTATTTCAATTTAAGAGATAAAGTTTTCAATGTTTTCATAGAAGTTCTCTACTGCAGAGTTGATGTATGTGGGAAAGGGTTAAGTTATAACCTGTACTGGAATTGTAAATATTTTGGTAATGTTTTGAATGTGGCAAGGTTATTTTCTGAATGGTATGGTCGATTTTATTATCAATTGACGTAAATTATTTATACAAACTGGAGCTTTTGAAATGAAATGATGGTTTTAACCCTTTCCCTCGTATAGATGTTTTCTGACGCCTCTGCAGCAGACAGCTTTTTGAAAACATAGTGACAAAAGAAGAAATTGCACAAAACGTGCAATTTCTCCTTTTGCCACAATGTTTTCCACTTTTTGTCATAGGTTATCCATTCAATTATAGAGATTTTCCATTTTTTGACCAAATATGTTCAAAGACGTCTGCTGCAGAGTTGTCATATGAGGGAAAGGGTTAAGCAACTTATGGTATTTAAATGGTATAAAAAATGGTTTTAGGATGAAATGATAAGTGGTAGTCAAGAGCACAATTGCATTTTATTTTGAAATATGAATGTGTGTACCCTTACGGAATCTAAATGCACAAACATATATGCAGCTTATATGTCCCTTATAGGTGCCTTATAAGAGACATATATGGGACATATAAGTCTCATGAAAAGCTGACTATGTGAGTTATATGTATATGGCAAATATAAGTATGGCTCTACTTCACATATATGTCCCATATAAGTCTCTTATAGGTGAGTTATAAGAACACCAATACATATATGTTGTGTATATGGCAGTCATTAGTTGAGACAGTATCAACTTGAAATGGCATGATATTCCACATATAAGTGAGAACTTAGAATTTGCAGTGTCTGATGTTTCAGAAAAGTCTAAGTCCACACATGTCAACTTTTTTTACAAAATATGAAACTCCACATAAATTATATTTTTATATTGCAATATGGGTATCAAAATGATTGTCTTTAGAAAATAAAACAAATAACACAAAAAATATAAAAAAATATATATATTTTCATTTACAATCTTGGCAGTATCTTGACTACATGCTAATTTAAGTTAATTTAAACTTATAGAGATACAATGACCAACTGAAATGTCTATGTAGATTCTATTTTGAATAATGACTTTTTAAAAAGTCACAGAAATTGTGATTTCTTAACCTAAACCAAAGAATCAGTTTGCCAAAAGTCAAGCTTACATTGACTATATGTTATCCATTTGCAACAGAACAATGTTTTAAACTTACAGTCTAAACTATCTGTATTATCTTTATATCTTTAGTAATTTTTTAGTTTTACTTGCTACAAATGTTAAGATGGTGATATTGCAGTTGATTAAATTGTAACGCTTACGAATGTGTGTTTATAACGGGCACATTGACACCGATTTCAAACCGTTACCATTTCTAACGGTTACGATTTACGGATTTTAACATCCGGTTACAACACTATAAACTTTGCTGTGCAGCTTTGGTGATATCATCATAACTACAAGGTTTGTGTATTTATGATCATAATCAAATTAAACCTTATAATCTGAGCTTTATTTTGATATATATATATTTTTTAAATCGGCCTAAAATTGAAGACAATATAGCAATTCTAGTCCGTATCAGCCACGGGTTCGCTGATGGCCGCCATTTGCATTTATGTCAACAATACAAAAACTGTTTTGGATTAACTTTAAACACCTCGATGCGTGTTTGTTGAAAAATACCTATGCTAGCCTATATAATCTTACGTTTTTTTGTTCTTAAAATCCGATATTTTTACGGGATTACTGGGTTTTTTCTAAACGGAAAAGCGAGAGCTCACTTGAATAACTACGGAACTAGCGTAGTACTCGGATATATCCATTTTCGGATAATGCAGGATACATTTTTATATTTTTACACTGTAACAGAAGGACTTATTTGATTTTTATTTTCCAGTTAACCCTTTCCCACACAAAATAAATCTGCAGCAAATTGCTGAAAACGTCTTTGGAAAAATGAAATTTGAATGGAGTTTAATTATGAATCATTGTGAAAAAAAGAGAAATGGCTGTTTTCAAATGTTATCTGCAAATGGAAAGGGTAACAAATGATATTTTGATTAAAAGCAAAATGTTCTTAAATTTCAGATGCTAGCCGTTAGCCTGTTACGTACACTTTTGTTGGCAATCACTTGCATAATGGACCAAGCAAGAGATCATGGACAAGCAAGGGAAGAAGGACAAGACATTGTTTGCTGTATTGTTGTTTTTATTTGATATTGAAAATGTTTCTGTTAAATTTGATTAAAATATTATGTTACTTACCCCTTCTTTTTTTGCGAATTTTTCAGTGACAATTTATCCATTTGTTGTGCGTGAAATATTTTTCAATAATTTGTCCAATAGTTGAATATCTTTAAAACATTGCTGCAAAAGGAGAAATTGCTTGCTTCAAACAATCCCTCCTTTTTCAACAATGTCATCACAGATCTGAATGTTTGCAATTTATCTGTACAAGGGACATATATGGGACTTATAAGGGACATATATGTCTCTTATAAGACCAATATATGTCCCTTATAAGGGACATATATGTGGTTGACATATATGTCTCTTATAAGACCAATATATGTCCCTTATAAGGGACATATATGTGACATATAACTATTAGAACATGTATGTGCTTTATAAGGCACTTACATCTCATTTGCATCTCATTTACATCTAAAATCCATATACGGGACATATATGAAATCAAGTATAAGGGACATATATGTGCCATATAACTTTCTCATATATGTCACATATAAGAAATTTCCGTAAGGGAATATATACACAAAACTGTAATGAAAAGGTAAAGATTATAATTATAGTGATATTAAAACTATTTGTTGTGATTAAATGAAACAGACAAGTGATGCAAAAAATAAGCATTTTTGTGATGAAGTTGTGTAGATTTGTGATACATTATTTAACGATACATTTGGCACATAAGACAACTTAACAATGAAAGATAAACACAATAAACAAATTTATTTGACCAGGTAAGTTAATTTTGTAATAAATAAATTCCTCTTGAGTTTATTATTTGGATTTGTCCTTTCCTATATTCAAGCTTTAAAAATATTGTCACCACATGTTATTTTAGTTGGTAGTGTTTGCAAATTTAGTGTTTAAATTTAATATAAAAAATTTGGATTGAAGTTAAAAATTAAAGCCTGAAATAATGTTGAAAGTTGCTAAAAGCAATTTGTTCAAGCATTTCACTCTGGTAATTGGAGCATTAACCCTTTCGCATATGTAGACTGAAGACTTGCTGACGCCTCTCCAACAGACGACTTTTGAAAACGTTGTGACAAAAGAAGAATGTTTTCATTATAAATGAGCCAAATTTTCTCTTTTTGCCAAAATATGTTTTTAATCTTTTTTCAATAATTAAACCTTCCCTCATAGAGTTTCAATTATTTTGAATAGTTAATTACAAAGTTGTCTGCTGAATTGTTGTTGTAAGTGGGAAAGGGTTTATAAGCTTAGAGAAAATAGTCATAGACAATTCAGTTAATTAAAACAATTCTAGAAAAGGGGAAATTTTGTGCCTTTTAACTTATACAATGTACATCTATTGACTGCAGCAGAAAACCTTGAAAGCAGCTTTGGGAAAATATTGAAAATATATCTATAAATAAATGTATATATACCAGTATTAACCCTTTCCATTATACAACAATTCTGCAGCAAACGACTTTGAACATATTTTGTTAAAACATAGAAAATCTCTATAATTGAATGGATAACTTATGACTAAAAGTGGAAAACATTGTGGCAAAAGGAGAAATTGCTCGTTTTGAGCAGCAATTTCTTCTTTTGTCACTAATGTTTTCAAAAAGCCGTCTGCTGCAGAGGCGTCAGAAAGCGTCTATATGAGGGAAAGGGTTCTAAAAAAAAGGTGCAAATTACATAATGGCAAAAAGAGAAATTGCTTTTGATGATTAACAGTTTCTCTTTTTTGCTACAATGTTCTCAACTGTATTCAATGATTATACTTATATAAGTAACTTTCGACTAAATCATTTTTCCATACTTTCACCTCCATGTTTTCTAAGTTTTCTGCTTCAGATTTATTGTATATGGGAAAGGGTAATAATCCATCCATCACCCACAACAAATGAGGGGAAGCTCTCTGCCTAGATAGGTTGTCATATGATATAATTGCGGTCTAATAAACTCATTTCCGACATCAATTCTCTAACTTCCTACTTCCTACTTCATCCAGAGACTCAGTCTCATTTCTAAAAGTTTCATTTTTTTGTTGTTGAAAATGTTGATTTCACAAGGCATCTGGTTGATGACGCTATTTCAAAGACTGTGGAATAAGTGAAATTACTAGTAACCCTTTCCCACATACAACAAATCTGCAGCAGACGACTTTGAACATATTTTGTCAACAAATAGGAAATTTCTATAATTGAATGGAAAACATTGTGGCAAATGGAGAAATTGCTCGTTCTGCGCAATTTCTTCTTTTGTCATTATCTTTTCAAAAAGCCGTCTGCTGCAGAGGCATCAGAAGCATCTATATGAGGGAAAGGGTAATGAACAATTTCTCCATATTTGACATTCAAAGCCTATGTTGAGGGTACTCAAAGGAATCATCTCAGTGAGACGAATCTTTTGTGTACCTCAACATAGGATTTGGTTGAGTAATAAGAGAAATATTGTGGGGAAAAGACCTGTTCACTCCCTCTTATCTAGTCCTCTGCACAAGTCTATATTAACTAATAAAAGAAGATGACATTTGACAGTAAATGTTATTCTAATTTTCACACAAAAAGAGAATAACTGAAACTCTGGGACTATAAATTGTAGTTTAGATTACAAATTAAGGGACATATATTGTAACTATATGGACTGATTCCAGTTTGACTAACTGATTCTAGTCTATTTAACAAAAACAGACAGTCTAAGGTCTACTTAAGGTTCTGATGAAACTACAATCTAAATTACCGCTTTGTGACTGTTTTACAAACAAGAGAAATGATACCACGCTATTCAACAAATAAGAGGACTGATTCAAGTCTATTTAACAAACAAGAGATCTGATTCCAGTCTAGTTAACAAACAAGAACTGATTCCAGTCTATTTAACAAACTAGAGGACTGATTCCAGTCTATTTGACAAGCTAGAGGACTGATTCCAGTCTAGTTAACAAACAATAACTGATTCCAGTCTATTTAACAAATAAGGACTGATTCAAGTCTATTTCACAATCAGGAACTGATTCCAGTCTAGTTAACAAACAAGAGAACTGGTTCCAGTCTATTTAACAAACAAGAACTGATTCCAGTCTATTTAACAAACTAGAGGACATGAGTCCTCATTACATTGTAACGTATGAGACTGCTGCCAGTCTAAGTAAATAAACGAGGGGAGATGAGTTTTGATCGTAAACGGAAAGAAAGTAATTAAAGCTGTACTGAGAAAAACTATTAATTAACCCTTTTAAACATACAGCACAATCTAGCGCAGATGACTTATTGTATATATCCAGGCAAAAATACTGAAAATCTCTTTAAATGAAAGTATAATCATGTAATAGAGTTGAAAACATAGGTGCAAAAATCTGAGGAATTTCTCCTTTCCCACAATTGTATTAACTAGTTGTCTGCCGCAAATGCATCAATATGTGTTTGCTTGGGAAAGGGTTCCAGAAAAACCAGGAGCCTGAATTGATACCTAGTTTCGCTCCATCTTTATTTGGCTAACCCTTCACCGATAGCGATTACTTTTCACACTTTAAATTGCTGGACTCGGACTTCTTTCGAAAAGCATTGTTGGAAAAGGAGAAATTACACAAAAGAGCAATCTCTCATTATCCCAACATTGTTTTATTATTCTCACATAGTGACAAGGTGAGCTTTTGTGATCGCCCTTTGTCCGTCGTCTGTCCACAATTTCTTGTGAACACGATAAAGTCTTCATTTATTATCCCATGTTTACCAAACTTATTCAGTAGCTAGATATCCATGAGAGCTCGGTTCCTTTTGAAAACCAGATCCGTTCATGCATGACAGGATTATGGCCCTTTAAAATTGACAAAATTGCTATAATTGAATTTATGAACAAGTTTAAGTCATCATTTATTATCCGATGCTTACCAAACTTATACAGTAGCTAGATATACATGAGAGCTCGGTCGAAAACCAGCCAGATCCATCCATGCATGACTGGATTATGGCTCATTAAAATTTGCAAAATTGCTATAGTTGACCTTGTGAACAAGATAAAGTTATCATGTATTATCCGATGATTTCTAAACTTATACAGTAGCTAGATATACATGAGAGCTTGGTTCCTTTTGAAAACCAGCCTGATCTGTCTATGCCTGACTGAATTATGGCCCTTTAAAATTGGCAAAATTGTTATCTATTTTTGTAGAGCAATTAAATTAGGACCCTAAAACACTTACTCAGGTGAGTGATATAGGGCCATCATGGCCCTCTTGTTTTGAATATTTAACAAAATCTCACTTAAGTTTAAAAGATTCTACTTAGTTTTATTGCATAGCATTTCCAAACAGAATGACGTATTGATATTTAACCCTTTCCCTCATATAGACGCTTTCTGACGCCTCTGCAGCAGACGGCGTTATGAAAACATAGTGACAAAAGAAGAAATTGCACAAAACGTGCAATTTCTCCTTTTGCCACAATGTTTTCCACTTTTTGTCATAGGTTATCCATTCAATTATGGAGATTTTCTATGTTTTGACAAAATACGTTCAAAGTCGTCTGCTGCAGAATTGTCGTATGAGGGAAAGGGTTAAAGCAGACGGTGTTTTGAAAACATAGTGACAAAAGAAGAATTTGCACAGAACGTGCAATTTCTCCTTTTGCCACTATGTTTTCCACTTTTAGTCATAGGTTAACCATCTGACAAAATACGTTCAAAGTCGTCTGCTGCAGAATTGTCGTATGAGGGAAAGGGTTAAATGATCATATGAGGTTAATGTTTTTAACTTCAGAAATATTACCACATCAAGCCTGTTGTAAATAATGGAGACAAGATGGAAGATTGATTGATTGATTGTTTGGTGTTTTACGCCGTTTTAAAAATAATCAGTTATATCACAGCAGCTCCTGGTTAAGTTACCAGTTCAACTGGTCCTTTTTTCCTGACTGTAGCCAGTCGGTCATAATGCTAACCCCTCAACCTTGAGCGCCTTTACTACCATTAATTTTTTAGCTTGACTAATCGAAGACTACTCACCTTGGCTTCGGCATCTGCGTCTGCGTCACACCTTGGTTAAGGTTTTGTATGCACATACTTAAATACTACATGTATTGCATTGAAACTTTCTACAAACCCTCCCCATCTATCACACCTATGTAGATTATCAAGTAACTCTATCCTGCATTTTATCCAAGTTATGGCCCTTTTTAGCTCGCCTATTCGAAGAAATAGGGGAGCTTATGTTATCACGTTGGCGTTGGCGTTGGTGTTGGCGTTGGCGTCCGCGTTGCCAGCTTGGTCAAACCTTTGCGTGCAAGGCCTTTTCTCAGACACTGTGTATGCTGTTGCTTTGAAACTTCACACACTTATTCAGGATCATTAGGGGACCTTGTATGTCAAGTCCCATAACTCTGGAATGGATTTTGACTGAATTGTGCCCCTTTTTGGACTTAGAAATTTGGTCAAACCTTTGCGTGCAAGGCCTTTTCTCAGACACTGTGTATGCTGTTGCTTTCAAACTTCACACACTTATTCAGGGTCATTAGGGGACCTTGTATGTCAAGTCCCATAACTCTGGAATGAATTTTGACTGAATTGTGCCCCTTTTTCGACTTAGAATTTTGGTCAAACCTTTGCGTGCAAGGCCTTTCCTCAGACACTGTGTATGCTGTTGCTTTGAAACTTCACACACTTATTCAGGATCATTAGGGGACCTTGTATGGCAAGTCCCATAACTCTGGAATGGATTTTGACTGAATTGTGCCCCTTTTTGGACTTAGAAATTTGGTCAAACCTTTGCGTGCAAGGCCTTTTCTCAGACACTGTGTATGCTGTTGCTTTCAAACTTCACACACTTATTAAGGGTCATTAGGGGACCTTGTATGTCAAGTCCCATAACTCTGGAATGGATTTTTTTCAAACATTTGGATTTTTTTCTTTTTCTTTTCTTGGATTTTTCAATTTTGCGTTTAGCTCAACGTTAAAGTTTCGATTTTTTTTTTCTCAATAAGTACTGGTTCTAGGGCTTTCATATTTTTTGGGGTAAAACATTTGTTTTTTGCTAGATTTTGAAAATTGGGCATAGCTTCTTCATATTTTGTTGGATTAATTTCATTTTTTTTTTAATTTTCTTGTATTTTTGAACTTTGAGCATTATTTTTTTTTTTTTTTTTTTTTTCTTGAATTTTAGAACTTTGTGTTCAGCTCAACGTTAAAGTTTCGATTTTTTTTTTTTCTCAATAAGTACTGGTTCTAGGGCTTTCATATTTTTTGGGGTAAAACATTTGTTTTTTGCTGGATTTTGAAAATTGGGCATAGCTTCTTCATATTTTGTTGGATTAATTTCATTTTTTTTTTAATTTTCTTGTATTTTTTAACTTTGAGCATTATTTTTTTTTTTTTTTTTTTTTCTTGAATTTTAGAACTTTGTGTTCAGCTCAATTTTTTTTTTTTTAATTTCTTGTATTTTTTAATTTTTTTTTTTTATTATTTCTTGTTTAAAAATAATTGTGTTTAGCTCAATGTAAAGCGTTTTGTTTACTTTTTGTCTTTTACACTTGCCTTGATAGTCAAAGCAGGGGACACAGTGAGACATTTAATTACGCGTAATTCTTGTCTTTCTTTTGTAAATTCAATTTCAACTGAATTATTCCACTTTTGGATTTTGGACTTTATACCCATGCTATAACTGTTCTGAAGTAGGCCCTGATAGACGATATCCCTGATAGGCGAGCTATATTGTCCTCCGACAACTCTTGTTTTACTTAGAAATTCTGGTTAATGTATATTACATGCAACTAAATTCAGAGTCCATATCGCAGTATTTACTTGATGCATTGTATTGACACTTTATACAACCCTTCCCAACCATCACACCTTTATCCCTCTATCAGATTCCCTGATGACCTATCAGATTCCTTCAAGCCAAGTTGATTGGTCAGAAACTATGGCCGCCAGGGCCCCTGTGAAATGAACAGTTACAGTTCATTAATTATTCATGAAGTATTCATGAACTGTTCATGTTCAGATTTCATGAAAAATTCATTAAAGTCCTTGAAGTTAAAATGGGACTTATCCTTAAAATGTTCATGATGTAGCAGTTCATGAACTGTTCATGAAATACATTGAAGGTTATTTCATAGACTTTTCACTGCCAAACTCTCTTAAATAGTTCATGAATTATCTATGAATCATTTAAGGACAATATATTTTATGCACAGTTCATGGTCAGTTCATGAATACTTGATTCATGAACTGTTCATGAAATTTCTTCTATATAACTTTATAGTCTCATTTTAACTTCATGTTCTGGAAATGAACTGTTCATGTCTCGAAGTTCTGGAAAAGTTCATAAACCATTTAAGACAGGCAAATCTTGAATTGTCTTTGAACAGTTCTGGAATGTAATTCTGTAAACAACTCTGAAAGGGGAATGGTTCTACAATGGTAACCTGTACCAAATAGTCTTGGTGGACTGCATGGAACCAGATTCTGTACAGAAGAAAATACAGAAAGTCTGTGCAGATTTTGTACAGAAAATATTCTGGTTAATTGAAACATAGTTGAACCAGAATTCTATAAAAATATTTTTTACATGAAGACATGGCTTCTTCCAAATGTGGCAATGCAATACTTTAATAAATCACCAATATAACATGTTGTTTTATGACATAGCACAATACAATTTGATAATTTAATTTATAATGTAACATTTAAGACATTTATCAAATGTGCCCATCAAGTTGTTCATAAGAAATTACAAAATTCGTCTCTGTGCCTTTGAACCACAACATATTTCTCCCATCAAAATATGTAAAGGAAGTAGTAAACATTACTTTCTTCTTATTGAAGAGTTCCTGTATTTTATGCTAGAGTTAACTCCCTTGGTATATTTCAAATTGAAGTCAAGTTGTGTTTTTTGGTTATTCCACTGGTTTCACACTAAGTTAAAAAGTCATTGTAGATTCTAATTTATATAATTAACTGAGTAAAAATATTATTTTAAAATCAGTGATGGTTACTGTTTAATATAATTAACTAGTCACAGTGGTATATTGAAACTATATATAATTAGCAGGCTTGCAGTTATTATACTGCCAGATAGTTACTGTAAATTATGTAATTAATGGAATAATTATATATATACATGGCTGGCATTTCATGAATGTTTTACAATTTATAACAATTGTACATTTCCTTCAATTTTTCTTGAAACTTTCAAAGGGTTGATTTCATGGATGTTTTAAGAATATAATTTTCCTTCAACTGTCCTTGAACCATTATTGAAGTCAATTCATGCACCTTTTAAGAACTCAACAAATTCTTCAACTGTTCTTAAACCAGTATTGAAGTCAATTCATGCACGTTTTAAGAACTCAACAAACTCTTCAATTGTTCTTAAACCGGTATTGAAGTGAACTCATGAACATTTTAAGAACTTTAAATATTCTTCAACTGTTCTTGAACCATTCATGTCAGTTTATGAACATTTTTAAGAACTTTGACATTTTCTTGAATCAATCAAATTGGGCTTCAACTATTCATGAACTGTTCAAGAAAAGACTTCAAGGACTGTTCATGTCCATAAGTTCATGAACACAACTTAAGAATTGATAAAGAGTGGTTCATGAACAATCTTTAAAAGGTATGAAAAATTCATGATTTCATGAATTTCATTTTGCAGGGGGGGGCAGGGCTTATATGGCTAAAGTGAAAAAACAAAAAAACAAGTGAGCGATCCAGGCCATCATGGCCTTCTTGTTTCAGAACTATTAGTGATTTACCTTATACACTTACAATACTTATTTATAATCATTACCTCCATCAACTGACAAGGGTACATAACTCTGTCCACTTTTGTTTAAGAATTATGGCCCTTTTTCGATTTATAATTTTGGTTAAGTTATTCATACCAAATCAATTTTTTTTCAAAACAATTAGAGATATAGCTTAAACACTTACAGAAATCTTTTAACCATCATTCCCAGTACACCAACGACCAACAGTGCATAATTCAGTAAAGGTTTTGTAAAGAAATATGACTCTTTTCCGACTTATAAAGTACTTTGCTTATTATTAACTCACCTGTGCACAAATTGCTCAAGGTGGAGTTATTGTGATCACCCTATGTCCGGCGTCGGGCGTCCATAGTCGGATAGTCCGTCAACATTTTCTCCTCTGTAAACAGTGGGTCAACTGGGATGAAACTTCACAGAAAGCATCCTCTCAATGTCCTCACCAGAATTCCTTAACATTTTTGGGATCCATGCAGAATTCTGGTTTCCGTGGCAACGAAATGAAAAAAACTTCAAAATTCTTAAAAAATCTTCTCCTCCGAAAGTGTCTGGCCAATTTTCAAATTATTTTGTAGAAATGTTCCTTAGGTGACCCTCTATCAGATTCCTTCAAGCCATGTTGATTGGTCGAAAAACATGGCCGCCAGGGGGGGGGGCGGGGCTATTTTGCCTTATATGGCTATAGTGAAAACTTAAAAAATCTTCTTCTCCAAAAGTGGCGGGCCGATTTTTAAATAATTTTATAGAAATGTTCCTTGGATGACCCTCTATCAGATTCCTTCAAGCCATGTTGATTGGTCAAAAAACATGGCCGCAAGGGGGCGGGGCTATTTTGCCTTTTATGGCTATAGTGAAAACTTAAAAAATCTTCTCCTCCAAAAGTGTCAGGCCGATTTTCAAATAATTTTGTAGAAATGTTCCTAGGGTGACCCTCTATCAGATTCCTTCAAGCCAAGTTGATTGGTTGGAAACTATGCCCGCCAGATGGCGGGGCTTATATAGCTAAAGTGTAAAAAAAATCAGGTGAGCGATTCCAGGGCCATCATGGCCCTCTTGTAAATAATATGATAAAGTACTTGGTTATGTCTTCTGTACCACCCAAAAAAGTTTTGTTTTATTGGCAAGCACAAAAAAGTCGAGAGCGCTGTCCTCCGATAGCTCTTGTTTAAAAATCTGTTTGAACAATAATTAAACTTTCATTTATAGACTTTCCATATTTAGACAGAGATCATGTTTGCAAAGTTGTGTGCAGCTGAATTGTGGTATGCGGGAAAGTGTTACTAGTAAAGTGGTATGTATGGGGATCGAGGTATTGATTTGTAAGATGTTGTCATCCTGATATTCTTTTGAGTGCCCACCACATAGGGTTTTATAAAGTAATAAAAAAAGTATTGGGGGGGGGGCAAAAGACCAATTTTCACCTACTTTTGTATGCCTCTGCCCATCTTTTCACGTTTGACAAAAGTCACTGTGACCAATCGTCATTCGTCTTCCATCAATGGGCTAAAAGTCTATGAGTGTGGAAAAGCAGCCAGTTGCTTGGAGTGTATGTTGTGTGGAGTACTGGTGTGAGAAAGACTGAATGAAAACATATGTGTAGGTGAACTGGCCACCTTGATATGACTGAAAAATTATTGAAAACGGCGTTAAACCCTAATTAATCAGTCAATGCTATAACCTTTTACGGAACGTATTATAGTTTTACCTGCGGGCGGGCGGCGTCCAGTATGTTGTCAGCTCAATATCTTTAGAAGCCTTTGTCCAATCATCACCAAATTTGATCAGAATGTGTATTCATTGGCATAATATCTTGGACAAATTTGATAACTTATAAGCCATATCGCTCTTGGCACTTGAGAGTTATTGCCCTTTAATTATAGAAATTACCTAAAATTGGTCTTGTCAGCCCAAGAACTTTAGAAGCCTTTGTCCAATCATCACCAATTTTAGTCAAAATAATATCTTGGACAATTGCTATAATCAGCCATATCGCTCGTTTAATTTGATCATCACCAAATTTATTTTTGTTTGTTGATGGGCAGAATATCTTGGTCAGATTCGATAACTAACCACGTTATCTTAGTCACTCCACATTTATGTCCCTCGAAATGGCCAAAACTGTATTAACAGTGACCACTCTTTAAATTTGCCTGACGTACAACCAATAAAAATTATTGTCACTATACTTGGTCTCAAAAAAACAGGACGGGCGTATTTTGTGACAGTTGGCGCTCTTGTTACACTTGCAAACGCATAGATCTGTAGCAGATGATGTTCCAAAACATTGTGGCAAAAGGAGAAATTGTTCAACTTGGTCAATAATTATACTGTCAAACCTGTGCTAAAGACCACCTTTGTTATATAAGCAATATCCACAGCAACCACATGTATAATTTCCCAATTATTCATTTTCTGCATGAATGACCCTGTAATTAAAGACCACCTGTGAACAAAGACCCATGGGAGGTCTTTAAACACAGGTTGGATTGTACTCTCAATTATAGAGGCTTTCTGAATTATGACATAGATGTGGCACAGATAAGTGGTAATACTATGTGGGAAAGGGTTAACCCTTTCCCACATAAAACAAATCTGCAGCAGTCAACATTAAAATTATTGTATGTGAATCGAGTTAAAATCATTTTGGCAAATGGTGAAATTGCTCATGATGAGCAATTTCTCTTTTTGCCACAAAGATTTCAAGAGTCATGTGCTACAGAGGCGTCAGAAAGGGTGGTTATGAGGGAAAGGGTTAACAGTACAATGGTATGTATGGGACGATATTGATTCTAAGATGATTCCATCCTGGTATCGTATGTATCTTTGTATTAGGAGAGCTTAGCCGATTTGGTTAGCTCAAACATCCACTCCAACGGAGTCAATAAATGTACTACTCAGAGGAAATATGATATAGATATTGACGGGCTTGTGCAAATAGTATTTTACTTTGAGTGAGTAAATATTCTTTGCGGAAACGGGATATAGATACTGATGGCTTCTTGCAAAAAAATAATGTGATTAGTGGATATATGATATAGGTATTAACGAGTTAGTGCAAAAAGTAACTTGAGTTAACAAACATACGAAAATGTGATATAGATATTAACTGGTTTATCCAAAAAGTAGCTTGAGTCAATAAATGTACTTCGCGAAAAATGTGTTATTGATATCATTAATATTATAATAATAAGTGGTTTATGAAAAAAGAAACTTTGAGTCAATAGAATATACTTCTTGGAAATGTGATATGGATATTAACTGGTTCATGCAAAAAAGTAACTTGAAATGAGTCCATGAATGTACTTTGCCGCAATGTGTGATAGATTTTAAACAACTTATTTTTAAAAGTAAATTTTATTCAAGATGTTTATGCATTTGTGTTAAAAATGTAATTTAAAGTTACGACTTTCCCTCATACGACAATTGACTACAGCAGACGACTTTTGAACATATTTTGTCACAAAAATAGAAAATCTCTATAATTGAATGGTCCATAACATGTCGGGGGCTATAACTTACAGTGGAAAACATTGTGACAAAAGGAGAAATTGCTCGTTTTGAGCAATTTCTTCTTTTGTCACTTTGTTTTCAAAAAGTTGTCTGCTACAGAGGCGTCAGAATTAGCGTATAATTATGTGGGAAAGGGTTAATAAATATGATGTAAATATTGCTGCATTTGTCAAAAATGTAACTGAAGTCAAGAAGTTTGATCTAGATATTGACGATTTGATGTATATCAGTAATTTTAATTGTACATCAAACATGACATATGAAATATTGAATGGATATTGCAACTAGACTGAATATTTGGATCAAAAATGATAAATATTTTGACAACCATATATATTTATATTTGTCATTTAAGTGATATATTAAGGCTTATTCTTAAATGCGTTTGAGGACATTTGAACATAATGATATTTTAACCCATACCCACTTGCACGCATTATTATGCATCTGCAACAGAGATCCTCAGAAAACATTGTTGCAAAAGCAGAAATTGCTCATCAGTGACGAGCAACTTCTTTTCCCACAATGTGAACAACTGTATTCAAGTATAATATAATTTTTTTATTGAGTTTTTGCATATCGATTATGCCTGGATGTTTTCAAAGTCAACTGCTGTTGATTTGTTGTATGTGGGAAATGTGAAGAATTGCATGATGATTGAATTTAAACCCTTTCCAACATACAGACGCATTTTGACACCTGTTTATAACGTTGTCTGCTGCTTATTTTTTTTTATGTGGGTAAGTGGTGATTAAATATACAGTGATGATGAATAAAATGAACAAAATACAGATCTTGGTGGAAAACTTTCACTTTAGGTGAGTGGATTTTGATTTTGTGTTAGCTGCCTTTGCAGAGAAACAATTGAGCCAGTGCATGCATTGAAATTGTACAAGTTTAAATTCTGCACAGTCCTATTCATATCATCTTGACCACCTGCTCTGTTTTATCAGAATCAACACATATTGACAAGCTTGTGTAAGTAATATGTGAACAGTGTATATCTTGATCAGACTCACTGTGCAAATCACTGCACAGCCTGATCTGTATCGATACTGTTCATTAAAGTCATTATGTACCTTTGTTTATCATGCATTATATGCTACCTGGAAGATGAATTTGCTACCTACTTAAAAAGAAATTGCTACCAGCCAAAAATGTTAATTTTTAACCCTGAGACAACTTCTCCATCATAATTATGTCCATCAGTTTGTCATGCTTCAAATTATTGGCAGGGTACACAATGTTACCTGTCAAACTTTCTTGTTATCCGACATCTTACCTGTATTGCAAGGGTGACAAGTATGGATCACATATCTGTCGTCTAATGCTTTCACTATAGAACCTGATGTTTTCCCTCAAATATACGTTTTCTGATGCCTCTGCAGCAGATGACCTTTGAAAACTTTGTGACAAAAGAAGAAATTGCTCCTTTCGTCACATTGTTTTCATCTCTATTCAATTATTGTATTTTCAATTAAAGGGAGTTAATTAACAACTTTTTTCGGGTCTGTTTTCAAAGTCGTCTGCTGCAGAATTGTCTGTTGTGGGATATGGGTTAACCCTTTCCCTCATACAACAATTCTGCAGCAGACGACTTTAAACATATTTTGTCAAAAAATGGAAAATCTCTATAATTGAATGGATAACCTATGACTAAAAGTGGTAAACATTGTGGCAAATGGAGAAATTGCACGTTTTGTGCAATTTCTTCTTTTGTGACATTGTCACTATGTTTTCAAAAAGCCATCTGCTGCAGAGGCGTCAGAAAGCGTCTATATGAGGGAAAGGGTTAAGGTAACCAATAATTATGTTCCATTCAACACTTTTGTATTTAATTATAACCCTTGCCCACTTACAACAAATCTGCAGCAGACGACTTTGAAAAAAATGTTTGCAAAAACTGGAAAAACCTCCATATATAAGGTTTTAATTATTGAAAGTAGTACATTGAAAACATTGTGGCAAAAGGAGAAATTGCTTGTTTTGAGTAATTTCACCTTTTGTCACTATTTCTTTAAAAGTTGTCTGCTGCAAAGGCATTAGAAAGCATATTTAACTCTTAGCACGCTAGCGGCTGGTTTTGTCAACCGTTGATGACATTTGCAAACAATTTGGATCCAGATCAGTCCCCACAAAACGTGGGGACTGATCTGAGATCCAAACTGTTTGTATCTACGATTCAATTTCAGTAAACATTTGGGGAAAATAAAAAAAAATATAAAAAATTGCAGACGACAATATAGCAGACGAAAATAATTTAGCATGCAAAGGGATATACATGTGGTAAAGGGTTAACCATCTTAATGGTGTAATGGTTATATAATAGTATAATTATTCACACCTTGAGGTGTTTACATTACTTTGAACACTGCCTCACTTGAATTTATTGATGACTGTTTGTTTGTGTAGTGTTAATCACATAATTGTGGTTGACCTAACGATTAATTAAAGTACATTTTTTTATCTTTTACAGTAACTTTGATGTCTCACACAATGCAGAAATGATAACATAATGACTTATTTATTATATTCGGCATTTGTATTGATATATAAAACAGTTAAATGAAAAATGAAATAAATATTTTTTTTTTTGGCATGAATGAAAACGTTCCGATAAAGACGTTCTAGTCTGATTAAAACATGACGGAGAAATGCGAGTTAGTTAAAACAACAACAATAATAAAAAGGAAAATAACAAAACACAGAAGTAAGTGAATATTGATTTTATTCGGTTAACCGGTCAAGCAACCGGAAAATCAAATAATTAAGCGGTTAATAATATCAGTAACTGTTAACTGTCACTTTGGAAGCTGTATATTTTACTTGAGTATCTTGAAACTTTGTCAGAATGGGTGTTTTAGGGATATCTAGGCTAATTTTGAATATGGGTCATGTCAGGTCAAAAACTAGGTCACTAGGTCTAATTGAAGGATAAATCTTGTTTGCACTCTGGAAGTCGTATTTTGAACTTTAGCATGTTGAACTTTTGTCAGAATGATTGTCTTGATGATATCAAGGCCAAGTTTGAATATTGGTCATGCTGTGTCTTAATCAAGGTCACAAGGTCAAATTGCAGGGAAATCTTGTTAACATTCTAATTTTAGCTTACCTGTAAATTAAATAGACTTGAAAACATTGAGGCAAATGGAGGTATTGGTCTTTTTTCCTTTGGCAACAATGATTTTAAAAGTCATCTGCTACAGATGCATCAAAATGCTTTTGCAAGTCATTGAAGTGTGAAAGGGTTAAAGTACCGAGATTGACTGTGGTTGGCATAGTTCAGCTTAGCGATCCAGGGTCATCATTGCCATCTTGTTTTGAGTACTAACTGGCTCTCCGAGAAGTTGTGATTGTAAACGCCACAATCAAAGATAACCAAGGGTATATATAATCCATTGAATAATCTGGAGTCACCCAGAGCGTTTTCGACTTCTTTACTCGTGTAACGAGAGCAACTGGAGTTGAAAGTCGAACGTATCGAGTAAGCGAAATGCGCGTGCGCTTAATCTCTAATCTACTCAACTAGAACGACCCCTATTTGACGGGTAACACGAGATCAAAGATGGCGACGGCTGATGCACAGAAGGTCGCCATTTTGTAAACAACACAAGACTGGGGTTAGGCGTTCGTGAAAGGTTACTCATGTCGTGTAGAGCGCATGTCAAGATTTTTATACTCGAGTAACTGGATTGCAAAAGCCGAAAACGCTCTTATATTCCTTGAATTATAATTTATAGACTATTGTTTTGTTTGATTGATATGACAGGGGTCAATATTCATTTATTGCCTAGATAACAAAAACATACAATCTAAAACTATCCCTTAACCATTTCCCTCATATAGACGCTTTGTGACGACTCTGCAGTAGACGGCTTTTTGAAAACATAGTGACAAAAGAAGAAATTGCTCAAAACAAGCAATTTCTCCTTTTGACACAAGGTTTTCCACTTTATAGGTCATCCCCTCATATAGGTTACGAATCCATTCAATTATAGAGATTTTCTATTTTTTGACAAAATATGTTCAAAGTCGTCTGCTGCAAAATTGTCGTATGAGGGAAAGGGTTAAAAATCCCTCACATAGAGGACAGTTGACAATTATGGACTTGCACACACAACTTTTGAAAACATTATGGCAAAAAAGACTGAAACTGATAACAAATGAGCTACAGTTAAGAACATCATGAAATTGACAATCTGAGCGGAACGTGATTGGATCGTGAGCGTGATTGGAACGAAGTTGGAACGCTTTATGAGCGGAACTGCATTTTGCGCTCTGAACGAAACAATCCAATCACAGGAATGCTTCGCTCAATCTGAGCGGAACGGAAAAAAGCAATCACAATGTTATGAATGATTGAACGCTTTATGAGCGGAACGGAACGTGAGCGGAGCGGAACGTTACGGAACGGAGCGGAGCGTGAACGGTAGATTTGTCAATTTCAAGATGTTCTTACAGTTTAGAACATCATGTAATTGACAATCTGAGCGGAACGTGATTAGATCGTGAGCGTGATTGGAACGAAGTTGGAACGCTTTATGAGCGGAACGG
This sequence comes from Serripes groenlandicus, assembly GCA_031761405.1. Classification (NCBI taxonomy): domain Eukaryota; kingdom Metazoa; phylum Mollusca; class Bivalvia; order Cardiida; family Cardiidae; genus Serripes; species Serripes groenlandicus. Next base: position 32,314,664 of record JASEVX010000013.1, on the reverse strand, counting down.
AATTTTGCGCTTTGAACGAAACAATCATTATGAACGAAAAAATCCAATCACATGAATGCTTCGCTCAATCTGAGCGGAACGGAAAAAAGCAATCCCAATGTCATGATTGAGTGAACGCTTTATGAGCGGAATGGAACGTGAGCGAAGCGGAAAGGAGCGGAGCGTGAACGGTAAATTTGTCAATTTCAAGATGTTCTTAACTGTACCACAATGTTGTTTAGCTCAATATAAAATTAAGACTTAATCTTCCAATTTATGAGATTAAATCATATTTCCCCAGAATTATTTCAAAGAAGACAACATTAACCATTTCCCTCATACGACAATTCTGCAGCAGACGACTTTGAACTTATTTGTCAAAAAATAGAAAAATCTCTATAATTGAATGGGTAATCTATGACTTAAAGTGGAAAACATTGTGGCAAAAAGAGAAATTGTTTGTTTTGAGCAATTTCTTCTAGTGATACGTTTTCAAGAAGCCGTCTGCTGCAGAGGCGTCAGAAACCGTCTATATAAGGTAAAGCGTTAATTTTAGAATTATCCATGGCTCTTTTTTCATAAGGGGCATATAACTAGACCAGTAAACCCTTTATTGTGGGTACTCAAAAGAATGGCTGCAAATGAGACAATTATTTTATTCCTTATGATTTATCCACTTCAAACCAACTCTGGTGCAGACAATGTTGAAAACATCTTGGGGGGAAAAAATATGGATTTTTTTTGTCTTTGAATAAAAGTATAACAATTATTGATGTAATAGAGTTGAATTTCACTTTGTGGTAAAAGGAGACAATTTGCTCAATTTCTGCATTTTCTTCTTTTGCCATAATGTTTTCAAAAGTCGTCTGCTGCATCAATTTCAAATTCATCTGCAAGGAGGAATAGGGTTAACCCTTTCCCTCTTATAGACACTTTCTGATACCTCTGCAGCAGATGGTCTTTTTAGAACATGAATGGTGACAAAAGAATAATTAAAAGCAATTTCTCCTTTTGTCACCATGATTTTAACTCTATTCATTGTTGCATTTTCATTTAAAGGGAGTTTCCAAACAAACTCAGATATGTTTTCAAAGTTGTCTGCTGCATAATTTGCTGCATGTGGGAAAGGGGTTAAGTTCCCACAACATAGGGTTCGGTTTGGTTTCTTAGAGTATATTAAGTCCTGATTTCTCTCCCTGCATGCTGATAGAACACAAGGTCAATGGTGGTATTGATTTGGTTGCATTGTTTTCGCAAGCTGTGCCGACAAAGCTTGGAGCACTTTGTTTATTTGTTGAGAAAGTTTGATATCCTATTGTTTGTAGCTGTAACCTGACCGACAATATCATGTTTACTGTAACTTTATGTTAAAACCCTTTCACACAATGCAGACTACTTTTGACTGTATCTATGTACGATCCTTGTCTATAGATATGAGGGATCTTAATTAATGACATTCAGATTTGACATCGTAGCTTGACTATTCGGAGAGACTATGAGAGTTATTCTACTCACTCTGTTGTTGGCGTCACACCTTGGTTAAGATTTTGCATGTAAGTACATACATTACACAATAGCTTGGTTACTACTTTATGTATTGCAGTGATACTTTCTTAAGTTAGATAACTCTATCCTGCATTTAATGCAAATTATGGCCCATTTTTTACTTAGAAATTCTGGTTAAAGTTCTGTGTGCAACTAGATTAGAGTCTTTATCTCAGTAACTAATTGATGCATTGCATTGAAACTGTGAACAACCTTTCCATACCATCACACCTTTTTAAATAAGTAAGTAGGATAACTCTTTCCTGCATTTCATAAAAATTATGGCCCTTTTCTTACTTGGAAAATTCTGGTTAAAGTTTTGCGAGCAACTGCATTAAGAGTCTTTATCTCAGTAACTTCTTGATGCATTATGTTGAACGTTTTACAGCCCTTCCCAACCATCACACCTATGAAATAAATCAAGTTAGATAACTTGATCATGCATTATACATGGGTTTTTAGCTCGACTATTCGAAGAATATGAGAGCTATACTACTCACCCTGGCGTCGGCGTCCACGTCACACTTTGGTTTAAAGGTTTTGCATGCAAGTTCTTAAATACTACATGTATTGCATTGAAACTTTCTACAACCCTACCAAACTACCACACCAATGTAGATTATCAAGTTAGATAACTCTATCCTGCATTTAATGCAAGTTATGGCCCTTTTTTACTTAGAAATTCTGGTTAAAGTTTTGCGTGCAACTAAAGTAAGAGTCCATATCTCAGTATTTAATTGATGCATTGCATTGAAACTTTATACAGCACTACCCAACTATCACACCTATGTAGATTATCAAGTTAGATAACTCTATCCTGCATTTTATGCAAGTTATGGCCCTTTTTAGCTCGACTATTCGAAGAATATGAGAGCTTTACTACTCGCCCCGGCGTCGGCGTCTCCATCGGCGTCCGGTTAAAGTTTTAGAGCAAGTTGGCATTTTCATTCATAAGTATTTGTGCTAGGGCTTTAATATTTGGAATATAGTTACATCTTATACCTTTCTTCACATTGAATGTTAAAGGTATTTAGTGTGACCTTCTTTTTGGGGTAAAAAACCTGATTTTCGGTGGTTAAAGTTTTAGGGCAAGTTGGAATTTTTTTTTTTTTTTTTTTTTCCTCAATAATAACTTATGCTAGGGCTTTTATATTTGGAATATAATTACATCTAATACCTGTCTTCATATTGTATGCTGAAGATTCTGAGTGTGACCTTCTTTTTGGGGTAAAAAACATGATTTTCAGTGGTTAAAGTTTTAGGGCAAGTTGGATTTTTTTTTTCTGAATAAGTATTTGTGCTAATTGGCTTTAATACTTGGAATGTAGTTACATCTCATACCTTTCTTCACATTAAATGCTGAAGATGCTGAGTGGGACCTTCTCTTTGGGGTAAAAAACCTGATTTTCGGTGGTTAAAGTTTTAGGGCAAGTTGGATTATTTTTTTTTTTTTTTCTCAATAAGTACTTATGCTAGGGCTTTTATATTTGGAATATAATTACATCTAATACCTGTCTTCATATTGTATGCTGAAGATTCTGAGTGTGACCTTCTTTTCGGGGTAAAAGACGTGATTTTGGGTGGTTAAAGTTTTAGGGCAAGTTGGCATTTTCATTTAATTTTTAAATTTTTCTCAATAAGTATTTGTGCTTCAGCTTTAATATTTAGAATGTAGTTACATCTTATACCTTTCTTTAATTTGAATGCTGAAGATGCTGAGTGGGACCTTCTTTTCGGGGTAAAAAACATGATTTTGTGTGGTTAAAGTTTTAGGGCAAGTTGGAAATTTTCATTTAATTTTTTAATTTTTCTCAATAAGTACTTGTGTTAGGGCTTTCATATTTGGAATATAATTACATATAATACCTTTCTTCACATTGTATGTTGAAGATGCTGAGTGTGACTTTTTGGGAATAAATAACATGATTTTTGTTTGATTTTGAGAATTTTAGATAAATTCATAATTTTTGCTTACATTCCTTTCTAATTGTGATCATTTATTTATCAAATATAATTCTTCAACATATCAAACGGGTTTTGCATGATGTCAAACATTTGGTAAACCTTTTTTCAAGGTTTTGCTATTTTTGGACTCGGTCAGTTTTAACAATTGCGTTTAGCTCAACGCTAAAGTTTCATAATTCAAATCACTTCATACTTCATACATTTGTTAAGGACCATCGTACAAATAGGTTAGTTAACTCCATTGTATCCTAAATATGGAGTAATGGCCCTTGAATTACTTTTGCCACAATGTTTTCCACTTTTTGTCATAGGTTATCCATTCAATTATGGAGATTTTCTATGTTTTGACAAAATACGTTCAAAGTCGTCTGCTGCAGAATTGCCGTATGAGGGAAAGGGTTAATAGTACTTAAGTGCAATATAATGAAATAGTGCTTTATGCTTTATGTGAATAAGCGGCATATAGTCGAGCGCGCTGTCCTCCGACAGCTCTTGTTTACTTAGAAATTCTGGTTAAAGTTTTGCGTGCAACTAAATTAAGAGTCCATATCTCAGTATTTACTTGATGCATTGCATTGAAACTTTCTACAACCCTACCCAACTATCACACATGTGTAGATTATCAAGTAAGATAACTCTATCCTCCATTTTATGCAAGTTATAACCCTTTTTTATGCCCCCCCGGAATCTCCGATTCGGGGGGCATATAGTTTTTGGCCTGTCTGTCTGTCTGCACGTTGGTCTGCACGTCTGTCTGCACAAAAAAAACTTTAACCTTGACCACTACTTTTGAACCATAACAGGTACGGCTACCATATTTCACATGTGTATTCCTTGTGACATGACCTTTCTGTCAGTACCAAAATGTTTGACCTTGCGACCTTGACCTTTGACCTAGATGTAGTTTTTGGCCTGTCTGCACGAAAAAAACTTTAACCTTGACCACTACTTTTGAACCATAACAGGTACGGCTACCATATTTCACATGTGTATTCCTTGTGACATTACCTTTCTGTCAGTACCAAAATGTTTGACCTTGCGACCTTGACCTTTGACCTAGATGTTGCCATTCTCAAAAAATACTTTAACCTTGGCCATTACTTTTGAACCATAACAGGTACGGCTACCATATTTCACATGTGTATTCCTTGTGACATGACCTTTCTGTCAGTACCAACATTTTTGACCTTGCGACCTTGACCTTTGACCTAGATGTAGTTTTTGGCCTGTCTGCACGAAAAAAACTTTAACCTTGACCACTTCTTTTGAACCATAACAGGTACGGCTACCATATTTCACATGTGTATTCCTTGTGACATTACCTTTCTGTCAGTACCAAAATGTTTGACCTTGCGACCTTGACCTTTGACCTAGATGTTGCCATTCTCGAAAAAAACTTTAACCTTGGCCATTACTTTTGAACCATAACAGGTACGGCTACCATATTTCACACGTGTATTCCTTGTGACATGACCTTTCTGTCAGTACCAACATTTTTGACCTTGCGACCTTGACCACCTTTGACCTAGATGTTGCCATTCTCGAAAAAAACTTTAACCTTGGCCATTACTTTTGAACCATAACAGGTACGGCTACCATATTTCACATGTGTATTCCTTGTGACATGACCTTTCTGTCAGTACCAACATTTTTGACCTTGCGATCTTGACCTTTGACCTAGATGTTGCCATTCTCGAAAAAAACTTTAACCTTGGCCATTACTTTTGAACCATAACAGATACGGCTACCATATTTCACATGTGTATTCCTTGTGACATGACCTTTCTGTCAGTACCAACATTTTTGACCTTGCGACCTTGACCTTTGACCTAGATGTTGCCATTCTCAATTTTTTTTTTTAACCTTCCCCACTACTTTTGAACCATAACAGGTAAGGCTACCATATTTCACATGTGTATACCTTGTGACATGACCTTTCTATCAGTACCAACATTTTTCACCTTGCGACCTTGACCTTTGACCTAGATGTTGCCATTCTCGAAAAAAACTTTAACCTTGACCACTACTTTTGAACCATAACAGGTACGGCTACCATATTTCACATGTGTATTCCTTGTGACATGACCTTTCTGTCAGTACCAACATTGTTGACCTGGCGACCTTGACCTTTGACCTAGATGTTGCCATTGGGGGGCATCAGTGTTTCACAAACACATCTTGTTTACTTAGAAATTCTGGTTAAAGTTTTGCGTGCAACTAAATTAAGAGTCCATATCTCAGTATTTACTTGATGCATTGCATTGAATCTTTCTGCAACCCTACCCAACTATCACACCTGTGAAGATTATCAAGTATGATAACTCTATTCTGCATTTTATGCAAGTTATGGCCCTTTTTTTACTTAGAAATTCTGGTTAAAGTTTTGCGTGCAACTTAATTAAGAGTCCACGTCTCAGTATATACTTGATGCATTGCATTGAACCTTTATACAACCCTACCCAACTATCACACCTATGTAGATTATCAAGTAAGATAACTCTATCCTGAATTTTATGCAAGTTATGGCATTTATTTTACTTAGAAATTCTGGTTAAAGTTTTGCGTGCAACTAAATTAAGAGTCCATATCTCAGTATTTACTTGATGCATTGCATTGAAACTTTCTACAACCCTACCCAACTATCACACCTGTGTATATTATCAAGTATGATAACTCTATCCTGCATTTTATGCAAGTTATGGACTTTTTGGACTTATAAATTCTGGTTAAAATTTTGCATGCAACTACATAAAGAGGCCGTCTCTTAGTAACTAATTGATGCATTGCATTGAAACTTTATACAGCCCTTACCAACCATCACATCTATGTAAACAATCAAGTATGATTACTCTATGCAGTATTTTATGCAAGTTATGGACCTTTTTGGACTTAGAAATTCTGTTTTGCAACTACATTTAGAGTGTAATCTCAGTAACAACTTGAAAAATTGTATTGAAACTTTATACAATCTTTCCCAATTGCACAACTATAAACACAACCAATTAAGATAACTTTATCCTGTATATGGGGCAAATTGTTGCCCTTTTTTTACTTAGAAATTATGGTTAAAGGTTTGCGTGCAACTACATTAAGAGTCAATTTCTTAGTTACTTATTACTACTTGATGTATTCCATTGAAAGGTTATACAACCCTTTCTAACCATCACACCTATGAAAATAATCATGTTAAATAACACTATCCTGCATATAATGCTAAGAGTCCATTATCTCAGTAACTTAAATAAGCGGTGGAATAGTCGAGCGCGCTGTCCTCCGACAGCTCTTGTTATTGTTTGACTTATAATTTCTGGTTTAAGTTTTGCATGTAACTATACATTAGAGTACATGTCTCGGTAACTAATAAGCAGTCGAGCGTGCTGTCTTATGGACAGCCCTTGTCACCCTTGGTCTGAATGTCAGCCCTTTATCAGTTTCCCACAATTTATGGACGCTTTCCGAAGCCTCTGCACAAGAAGACTTTTGAAACCAAAAGGGGACAAAAGGACAAATTACGAATTTTCTGTTTTTTGGCCTAAATAATTTCAAAGCTGTCTGTTGTAGATTTGCTGTATGTGGGAAAAGGTTATATACTGGTGCAATTAACAGATAGAACTTCTCAATCCAAATCTCTGTGTCTTACCACTTGATCGCGGGTGCTACATATAATTAAGGGACACTCAACATGGGCAATTTCTTATTTTACCACAATATTTTAAAAGAAACTTTCTCTGCTGCCAGAAAGTTGAAAGTAACGTCTGTATTAGGGAAAGGGTTTAATTGAAGAGAAATTCAGTGTTCATTTGGTTCCTATTCAAATGTCTAGATCTTATAGTAGTGGATAGTTTCCCATTAATAGATTGCCAAAGATAGTAATGAATAGTTTCCTGTTTATAGATTGCTAAAGATAGAGTTTCAAAAATCAGAGTCCCAAGGGGCTGTCGTCTGGTATTACCAATATTTTAGTGATTCAGACATTTTCCCTGCAATCCAAGTTTTGTGAGATCTGCCTGTAAGATAGGGAAACAAAGACATGGAGCCATTTTTAATTCGTTGTCTGTTTACAGCTGTTCAACTTTTCATCATCATGACACCTTTAAAGGGAATCGGCCATGCCCAAGTGGTTGGCATCAGGGATTAGGAACCCCAATTGTGTGGCGGCAGTGGAATGTCCTTAAGCAAGGTACATTTCCTAGCCTATAGTACTGGTTTGTTTAGCCAGGGATTGTGGATAAGTGAACTGTTGCCTTGATATAACTGAAAAAGTGTTGAAAATGGCGCAAAATGACACCTTTGGCTTATTTAAATTTATCATTTAGAAATCAGTTGTAGAACATGCACTTTGCATGGTCACGTTTATTAACCCTTTCCCTCATATAGACGCTTTCTGACGCCTCTGCAGCAGATGGCTTTTTGAAAACATAGTGACAAAAGAAGAAATTGCACAAAACATGCAATTTCTCCTTTTGCCACTATGTTTTCCCGTTTTAGTCATAGGTTATCCATTTAATTATAGAGATTTTCTAATTTTTGACAAAATATGTTCAAAGTCATCTGCTGCAGAATTGTCGTACGAGGGAAGGGTTATAACGCTCTCCCAACTGCAATAGAATTTCAACGCATCAAATGTGTGCAGCAGACTAATTTTGAAAACAACCCAAGCATTTAGCACTAAAAGGATGGAAACCATGATTATTACCATTTTTAACCCTTTCCTACGTACAACAAATCTGCAGCAGACGACTTCAAAAATATCTCGGCAAAAACATAGAAAACCTCTATGAATGAAGGAATAAATGCTGGAAAAAGATTGAATATGAACAATTTCTCCTTAAAAATTGCCACAATATGTTTTCAAAAGTGGTCAGCTGCAGAGGCCTCGGAAAGCCTTTGTATGTTGGAACCGGTTAACACCGGAATACAACCATTACAGTTACAGTTTCAAACTGTTTGTAGGAAAGGGTTTATAAGTCTTTCCCACCTATAGATGCATTTTGATGCTTCTGCATGCAGCAGATGACTTTTGAAAACGTTATGACAATTAAAAGAGAAATTGCTCTAAACAAGCAATTTCTCCTTTTGCCACACTGTTTTCAACCTTTTTTCAGTATTATCACCATCATATCTAGAGATTTTCAAAGTCGTCTGCTGCGGATTTGTTGTATGTGGGAAAGGGGTAAGTTTTTGGTATGACCTGAGCAGGGATTAAATTCTGGTTTCGTGCTACTTTAAGGCAGATCGACACTCATTGAACAGTATGAAATCTGACTTTTTACCTGGTTTGAAATGTTATGAATTGCAAAGTTGAAAAACATCATAGAGCAATTTCACCTTTTCACTCAATGTTTTCAAAAGTTGTCCGCTTACATTTGCATTTAAATGATTTTGATGTCAACCTCTGCAGCAGACATTTTTTTAAAACACAAGTGTGGCAAATTAGGAGAAATTGCTCATAATTTGTGTATGCGGGAATGGATCATTTCAACATCGTTAACCCATTACTTCACATGGCTTTTCATATGTCGTCTGCTTTACAATCATCAGACGAAAAATTTCAACAATCTAGAAAATTGATAAAATGATATTGATAAAGAGTTTTGAGCAATTTCACCTTTTATTGCAATGTTTTCAAAAGTCGTCTGCAACAGCAGGCGTCAAATGTCGTCTGTGTGAAGTAATGGGTTAAGGGAAGTGGTTAATTAAATATTGCTCTGGAAACAAAACCACAAGCCATAAATTACAAACAGAAGAAAAATAACCATTCAGTTTCCAAAATAGGTTTGACATTTAAAAATGGGTCATTTCACATTTGCCGAAGAACTGTGACGTTTGGGATCAACTCTCACTTTGATAATTACGATCTGACCAGTGTTTCAACTCACTTGCAGATATATTTATGTATGCCATCAATATTCATTGACTTCACTTGACCAATAGTGACTGTGGTCCATGACCCTGATCAAACTATGTACAAGCACATGCGCAGGCTGCTTATATCGGAAGGCTTTTATTCCTGTCAAGGTTTTATTGTGTTTTTATCACTTTCCCGCATACAGTGAATCTGCAATAGCTATAGATGACTTAGAAAAAACCCATGCACAAATATGGAAAGATTTCTTAGTATTATAATTTATCTATTGAATCATTGAATAATTTTTCTGGCAAAAGGAGAAATTTAGTGCTCATTTTGAATGATATAACCTTAATCGTGTAATATAACCAAAGTTTATAGCCACAATGTTTTCAGATCTAAAGTTGCCTGCTGGATATGCATCAAAAAGTGTAAGCACGAGGAAAAGGGTTTATGGAAATTTCTTCTGTGTATCGGGGATTACCAGGAGTCAGCTTTAAGTCTTTTCGGGACATTAATATCGGAGACATCCAACCCTTTCCCACTTGCAGACGCATTTTAACGCATCTGCAGCAGACTCATTTTGAAAAAAATCTATTTTTCTTTTTGCCACAATGTTTTCCAACTGTACTCAATAGTAATGCTTTTGTTTATAGAAATTGTCCTTGTTTTTCCCTAAGATGCTTTCAAAGTAGTCTTCTGCAGATTGATTGTATGTGGGAAAAGATTAAACCTTATACCACCTTACCCTTTCCTAGGCTATAATACCTGTGCAGCTGGGAAGTTTTTAAATCATTGTTCGAAAAGGAAAAACGGAATCCGCTGTGGTCGAGTGGTTAGCGTCCGGGATTTTGAAACCGGGTGTCCCGGGTTCGATCCCCAGTCACGGCACTACGGTCATGGTGGAGTGCCCTTGGGCAAGGCACATTTTCTAGCCTACCCCTGTGAAATGTTGTTCTTGAAATTATGAACTTTTCATGAACTGCCATTAAATAGTTCTTATAATCGCAGTTCAAGAACTTTAGTTCATGAACAGTAAGACCAACTTGTTCGTGAACTGTTCAAGAACTGAAGAAGAACATGGCAAACTCTTAACAAGTTCATAAACATCTGTCAAGTGTAATTCAAGTACTTTTAATGAACCCTATAAGTTCTTATTCTGTTCTTGAATAGTAAGTTTAATATAAATATATCACTGATTTTAAAATGATATTTAATTAAATTACAATGACTTTTTAACTCAATGTGAATCTCTTAAACTACCAATCTGAATAGAGACATAAGAACATTTATAGATCACTTCTAGAACACTTCTAGAACACTTCTAGAACCAAAGAAGTTCTTATAAATGTATTATAGTGAAAACTTTTGAAATCTTCTTGTCAAAAGTAAAGGCCCTAAGTGAAAAACATTAATGCAATTCCAGCGAAATTTATTTGTTACCTGCTATGTTACTGCAATACCAGTGGAATAACCAAAAATACCACTGGAACTGAACTTGAATTCGAAATATACCAAGGGAGTTAACTCAAGCATAAAACACAGGAACTCTTCAAAAAGAAGTTAGTAATGTTTACTACTTCCTTTACGTTTTTTGGTGGGAGAAATATGTTGTGTTTCAAAGGCACAGAGAAGTTTTTTCTTATTTCTTATGAACAACTTGATGGGCACATTTGGTAAATGTCTTAAATTTTACATTTAATTGTTTATTAAATTAGCAAATTGTATTGTGCTATGTCATAAACAATATGTTTATATTGGTGATTTATTTAAGTATCACATTGCCACATGTGAAAGAAGCCAATTGTCTTCATATAACAAATATTTTTATAGATTACTGGTTCAACTATGTTTCAATGAACCAGAATATTTTCTGTACATAATCTGCACAGGCTTTCTGTATTCTCTTCTGTACAACATCTGGTTCTTAGGTCCACCCAGACTATTTCATACACTGGTTACCACCCAATTCAACATGAACTGTTCATAAACGGTAGTTCTTGAACTGTTCTTGAACTGTTCATGAACTGTAGTTCTGGAACTGTTCATGAGTGATAGTTCTTGAACTGTTCATGAACAATCCATGAAGAGAAAATGGCACAATGAATTTGCACTGGAAAAAGTTCTTGAACAGTTCATGTTTAAAAAGAAAATCAAGAATGTTTCATGAATTTTCAGTTCTTGAACAATTCATGAACTTTTTAATGACAATGTTTCCTGAATGTGTCATGAACTGTTCATGACCTGTTCATGAACTACATATTTAAGAACTTTTTAAGAATTTGTGCCATTTTATCTTCATATACATCCCATGAACCAGGTACCTGAACTTTGCATGAATTATACAAGAACTGTTCATGAACAGTAATTATTCATTTCACAGGGGTACGTAGTACTGGTTTGTGTACCCAGGGATCATGAATAATTAAATTTAATTGCGCGCTAAATGACCTTAGCTGTTGATGCGCCATAAAACAATATACATTCATTCATTCGAAAAGGAAAAAATGCTCCTTACCACACATTGTTTTTAACTCTGTATTTAAATATATTATCCAGGTTTCAAGATATTTCACTTTTAATCTCTGATACGTCTATAGCAGATGACTATCTAGTATCATATATATCATCTAAACGGTAATAAACTCTAAAAAAAACCAGCATTGAATAAGATATGGAATATAGATTTAATTAATTCTCATTATCAACCCTTTCCCACACATACAACAAACGTGCAGTAGACAACTCTTAACCCTTTCCCACATATAGACGCTTTCTGACGCCTCTGCAGCAGACGGCTTTTTGAAAACATAGTGACAGAAGGAGAAATTGCACAGAATGTGCAATTTCTCTTTTTGCCACAATGTTTTCCACTTTTTGTCATAGGTTATCCATTCAATTATGGAGATTTTCTATTTTTTGACAAAATACATTAAAAGTCATCTGCTGCAGAATTGTCGTATGAGGGAAAGGGTTAAACATCATGCCTAGATGGAAAATCTCTTATGATTTCAAGTATACATATTTACTGAATATAATTATATAGTGTTCAGAAAACATTGTGGCAAAAGGATAAATTACTCATCATGAGCAATCTCTCCTTTTCACACAATGTTTTCTGTGAGTCATCAGACTAATGTCCCTGGTTGAACCTTTCTTTTATATAATACAGATGAATTTTAACTAATTTAAGATGGTTTTTGGGATAGGGGCGTTTCGCCACTATCCCATAGCGAAGCTGCTTTCGAAAAGTCGGATTAAAGCTGCAACCACAGTCAACATGTGTATACCTACACCAAAATCGAGTTTTGATTGGTTATAATCTGCCTTTTCAACGATTTCATTGGTTCGACCGAATCACGAAACCCTCCGCTTGCATAAATTTATGAGACAAAATAGTTTCTATGAATGAAACACACTCTGAACTATGGTTGACCTCAATGTCAGTATAGTGTGAGGTAACGTCGACCGTTCTGTAACCCCATTAGTTTACAACAGTCGACTTATAGAGAAATGTGCAAAGCACTGTAAATAAAATTATTGAAAGGAGTTGAAACCATTGTGGCAAAAGTAGAAATTGCCTACGAAAAGCAATTTCCCCTTTTGTCACAATGTTTTCGATTGTCGTCTGCTGCACATACGTCTGTAAGCGTCTGTAGGCGGAAATTGGTTACATCCTCCCCATGGAAGCGGAACCCTTTCCGTGATACTATAACAGTTCGAATATTTAAAAATATTGTTGAAAATGGAGCTATTGCTGACAATGAGCAATTCCTCCTTTTCACACAATGCTTTCAAACACGTTTCAAATTAATTCTTTTCATATTTAAACGTTTTACTATGGACGTTCTTTCCCTCTTTCTCCTTTCCGGACACATTTTGAATAACATGCTAGAGATGAATGATTTATAATACGAGCAATTTTGCCTTACATCAAGGGGAAAAATATATAGTTGAAACCTTTGTGGAAAAAGAGGAAATGGGTCATGATAAACAATTCTGCAGCCGTCTGCTGCACATGCGTCAAAAAGCGACTGTAAGCGGGAAAGGGTTGAACCGTTCCCGTTATAGCTACTTAGTTACAAACAAATGTTGAAAGTATATTTGCAAACGGAGCAATTGCTGACAATGAGCAATTCCTCCTTTTCAAACAATGCTTTGAAACATGAATCAATTTGTTTCTATAACCTAGATAACGAAAACATTTGTCTACAGTTATAATTTTAACCTTTGCCCCTTTTAGACACATTTGACTAACCTTAACAGATGAATGATAATCAACAAGTTTGTCTTTTTCCACAATGTTTTCATCACTATATTCAAAATCATACTTTTATTAATTCAGGTCAATAGTTATGCCTTAGTTCAATGTTGTTTGCTGTATATTTAGTCTATGTGGTCAAGGTTAAGGAATACTGTAAACAAACTTGTTACAACATAATTCGTCCAAAGACAGAGGTCCTACTGTGTATACATGCCATGAAATAATGTTACAAACGGTCTCACCGCTACTGGGGAATTGTTGGTAAAACAGGTCACGTTTTGTGTTGAATATTCTCATGTGTCGCTGTATGTAGACCCTACTAGGAAATAGAAATTAAATCTATAAATTATAGATAAGTTAATTTCAACATTGATTGATTGGGGTTTAACGCCGTTTTTAACATTTATTCAGTCATATCACGGCGGCCAGTTCACCTACAAATGTATTTCCTGGTTTTCTCAAACCAGCACTCCTCACAACAATCTTCTTAAGCAACTGGCTGCGTTTCCACATAGACTTAGCCCATTGGTGAAAGACGAATGACGCATGTCGCATTGACTTTTGTCAAACGTCGGAAAGAAATTTGGCCGAAATTGTCAACACATCCGAGTTATAACCGCAAGGTCATTATTTATTTTATAATTGAGGCGCTTCTAGCGATTTTGGGACTAAAATTATAATGTATATGCATTTGCGTTAATTGAAGACTCAACGTTCATCAACGTGTAATATAGTCCTAGATGTATCTGTTGACAAATAAACTAGAAATGTAGTCTAAATAGGTTTTTGAAAATTAACCTTGACGGTCCGGTCCCGTTTCGGAGATACAATTAAATTGCAAATACTTTACAAATACCATAATCTAAGCTGACGTGTTTTGACGCATCGAACCAGTCTTCTGTAATCAATACTTTATGAGTTGTCTCTGTCTGTAAAGCTTGGAGGTATAATCCGGCGTACGGCCGGCTGTCTGCCTGAATGTGCATTCGTCCGTCCGTCATGGATTGCATGTATTGGTTAACACGTTGTTTCTGTATGGCAGATTTATTTCAAAGTGGTCACAATTATACCTGTGTGATCAGGAGAACGGCAAAGTACTAGGTACATAACTCTGGTCTGTTTTTTCAGTTATCTCCATTTTTCCTTATTTAGTTCAGCGATTGTCTCAATTAATTTTCATTGTATCAATTTCAAACTTGGTTTGTAGGTAACTTATGACCTACAGATTTGCAGTGCACCATTACAATAAATTTAGCATGCTGCGTTTGGAGTGTGTATATTTTTGTCTTTCCATGTTCTCACTTATTATATGACTTTCGCATGCAACACATGCGTTCCGTGAAATTCCCTTTTTCGTTAATGAGTGCTTCCCCAAGCTTTGTACTTCGTCAAATCTAATCTGTTTTTTAGGTGTAAACTCAATTTTTTCATTTCTTCGGTTATTGTCTCAATATATGTCCAATATATCAATTTAAGACTTGGTGTATAGGAAACTCAGAGCTGCAATTGTGCAATGCAAAAGAAACATAACTCTATCATGCTTTCGATTGTCTTTCATTTATCAGCATGATTACAACATACATTGTGGATCTTTAGTGATTTCTGAACTAGAAATATTTTAATTAAGGGTAGCTGCTCGGGTTTTTTTGTCAATCTTTTGTCCTTCGATATTTTGTTTATACAAGAAAAGGGTAAAACTTTGACAAATGAGGTATATGTTATTGGCAGGCAATATGTGTTGCTTCAAACATTTTTGGTTTGGTTTGTTTAAAGGTCATTGTTTCATTGTTTCAACAATGTTTGTCCATATGATCTATGCCATATGTTTTCAACTTACATATGCCCCTATACCATCAGCGCTTTCAGCGCTTTGATTACTTTCTATATGCCCCCCCTGCACAGAACATGGGATATATTGCTTGATTTTACACATGCCAATAGGTGTGTCCGTCTGTTAACCCTTTCCCTCATATAGACGCTTTCTGACGCCTCTGCAGCAGACAGCTTTTTGAAAACATAGTGACAAAAGAAGAAATTACAAAACGTGCAATTTCTCCTTTTGCCACAATGTTTTCCACTTTTTGTCATAGGTTATCCATTAAATTATGGAGATTTCCTATGTTTTAACAAAATATGTTCAAAGTCGTCTGCTGCAGAATTGTCGTATGAGGGAAAGGGTTAATCAAATGTTGTCAGATTGGTAACTGAATGTTGCTTTGACTTACAGTACTCAAACTTGGCAGGGAGGTTAGGTATGCTCAGTAAATGAACTTGATTGATTTTAAGGTCATCCTTTGAAAGGTCAAGGTCACAGTGACCTTGAACACTAAAAGTTGGGGCATATAATGTTTTACAAATTATCTCCTGTTTCATTCCAGATTTCGTAGCAATTCTAATTCCGACGATCTCACACAGAAAGAGTCGAACACGGGGTCAGACAAGCCTCAACCTACAGTAAATACTATCACTGGTGGGGAGTTGGATCTACCAGGTAAATGTTGTGGGTGGGGAATTCAGAAAATCTGCCAGGTTAATTTATATTGGTTGAGTTTAAATCAGATGATCTGCCTGAGGTAAATATTTATTGGTGGAGTAATCAGAAGATCTGCCTGGTATCTATTGTGGATTGAGTAATCAGATGATCTACCAGGTACCTATTGTGGATTGAGTAATCAGATGATCCACCAGGTACCTATTGTGGATTGAGTAATCAGAAGATCTACCAGGTACCTATTGTGGATTGAGTAATCAGATGATCTACCAGGTATTTATGAAGGGTGGAGTAATCAGAAGATGTACCAGATAACTATTTTTGATGGGGTTATATATCAAAAGATCTACCAGGTATCTTTTGTGGGTGGGGAAATCGAAAGGTAAATATTATTGGTGGGGTAATCAGAAGATCTACGAGGCACTTGTTTTGGGTGGGTTGTATAATCTGACAAGATGTTGATGTAGACTGGGCATTCCAGGTATTATGTGATTATGCTTTTGGAATCCCATTGGGTATTGCTAATATTATCCTAGCCTAGTTCTGGTTAGTGTCCTAAAGATCTGTGATAAGGGTACTGTTTCCATGATATAACTGAAATACTGTTATGTACAGGAAAATACAACAAAACAATAATTCAACATTGTGTCTCTATTTAACACACTCCCACATAAAGCCTATATGCGCTTTCAAATGCCTCTGCATCAGACATCTTTCGAAAACATTGTGGCAAAGAGGAGGAATTGTTTTAAACTCTATTCAATATTAATTAATTAACCCTTACCATGTTGAATTATTTTGAAGGCTCTGTCATCTCACTGCTGAATTGTTTTCAATTTTTCTCATTTTCTCCAATCGTATGTTTAAGATAGCTGAAACTTTGTTGAAAAAAATTGTCAATAATCAAAATAATTTGGCATGTCACGATGCCGGAATAGAATTTTGTATCTTAATTATACCTTAAGGATGGCGTTTATAACATCCTAGCCATTACCCTGACAACCTAAATGCATGCTTAACCCTTTCCCACATACGACAACTCTGCAGCAGCAACTTTAAAAACGTACCCGAAATATTTTAGAAATTCCCTTTAAATGAAGGTACAATAATGGAAAACATGATGACAAAAGGAGAAATTGCTGGTCAACTGATTTTTAGCTCACCTGAGCTTTGCTCAAGGTGAGTTATTGTGATCGCCTTTTGTCCGGCGTCCGTCGTGCGTCGTCCGTCGTGCGTCAACTTCTTCTCCTCAGTAACCAGTGGGTCAATTTGGATGAAACTTCACAGAAAGCATCCTCTCAATGACCTCACCAGAATTCCTTCAAATTTTTGGGATCCATGCAAAATTCTGGTTTCCATGGCAACGAAACCGAAAAAACTTCAAAATTCTTCTTCTCCCAAATTGGTTGGCAGATTTTCAAATAATTTTGTAGAAATGTTCCTTGGATGACCCTCTATCAGATTCCTTCAAGCCGTGTTGATTGGTCGAAAAACATGGCCGCCAGGGGGGGCGGGGCTATTTTGCCTTATATGGCTATAGTGAAAACTTAAAAAATCTTCTCCTCCAAAAGTGTAAGGCCGATTTTCAAATAATTTTGTAGAAATGTTCCTTGGGTGACCCTCTATCAGATTCTTTCAAGCCATGTTGATTGGTCGAAAAACATGGCCGCCAGGGGGGGCGGGGCTATTTTACTTTATATGGCTATAGTGCAAACTTAAAAAATCTTCTCCTCCAAAAGTGTCAGGCCGATTTTCAAATAATTTTGTAGAAATGTTCCTTGGGTGATCCTCTATCAGATTCCTTCAAGCCATGTTGATTGGTCAAAAAACATGGCCGCCAGGGGGCGGGGCTATTTTGCCTTTTATGGCTATAGTGAAAACTTAAAAAATCTTCTCCTCCATAAGTGTCTGGCCGATTTTCAAATAATGTTGTAGAAATGTTCCTTGGGTGACCCTCTATCAGATTCCTTCAAGCAATGTTGATTGGTCGAAAAACATGGCCGCCAGGGGGCGGGGGCTATTTTGCCTTATATGGCCAAAGTGAAAACTTAAAAAATCTTCAACATCTTCTCCTCAGTAACAGTAACCAGTGGGTCAATTGGGATGAAACTTCACAGAGAGCATCCTCTTAATGACCTCACCAGAATTCCTTCAAATTTTAGAGATCCATGCAGAATTCTGGTTTCCATGGCAACGAAACGAAAAAAACTTCAAAATTCTTCTTCTCCCAAACTGGTTGGCAGATTTTCAAATAATGTTGTAGAAATGTTCCTTGGATGACCCTCTATCAGATTCCTTCAAGCCATGTTGATTGGTCAAAAAACACGGCCGCCAGGGGGGGGCGGGGCTATTTTGCCTTATATGGCTATAGTGAAAACTTAAAAAATCTTCTCCTCCGAAAGTGTCAGGCTGATTTTCAAATGATTTTGTAGAAATGTTCCTTGGGTGACCCTCTATCAGATTCCTTCAAGCCATGTTGATTGGTCGAAAAACATGGCCGCCAGGGGGGTGGGGGGGCGGGGCTATTTTGCCTTATATGGCTATAGTGCAAACTTAAAAAATCTTCTTCTCCAAAAGTGTCGGCCCGATTTTCAAATAATTTTGTAGAAATGTTCCTTGGATGACCCACTTTCAGATTCCTTCAAGCCAAGTTGATTGGTCAAAAAACATGGCCGCCAGTAGGCAGGGCTATTTTGCATTATATGGCTATAGTGAAAACTTAAAAAATCTTCTCCTCCAAAAGTATCTGGCCGATGTTCAAATAATTTTGTAGAAATTTTCCTAGGGTGACCCTCTATCAGATTCCTTCAAGCCAAGTTGATTGGTCGGAAACTATGGCTGCCAGGGGGCGAGGCTTATATAGCTAAAGTGAAAAAAAAAATAAAAAATCAGGTGAGCGATTCAAGGGCCATCATGGCCCTCTTGTTTGTTTAATCTGCCATGTTTATTGTTTAATATGTTGCCAAGGTAGATCTCCAATGAATTTTCATTGAAAGAAAATGCGATCCATTTGCACATGCTAACATTCTAAATATGTTCTAACAAGGCTTCTAAGCGCAGTAATTTTGACACTGTAATTGAATTTTTGATCTCTTGTCGCATTGTAAATTATTGGAGTAAGACATAGTAACCATAGCAACCGAAATGAGAGGTGTTTTTTTTTATCAGTGATATATGTGAAGTTTTCATGGTTTTCCAAGATATCTGCATGGAAACCTAGACAAGAAGATATGAACTAAATTGCTCATGAAAACATTCTAAAGGTGATTTCATGTGGCTTTAATAATTTTGATTATACACTGCATATATAAAACAATCATCTCTTTAACTTCATAAATCAATGTATTTTCAAATAACTTGTTACAATTGTTTACCTTAATGAGACATTTATAGCTCACATAATGTCAGACCACCATATGGTGGTTTCAGCACAGCTCAGGTTAAGGTAACGTCAGACCACCATATGGTGGTTTCAGCACAGCTCAGGTTAAGGTAACGTCAGACCACCATAGCGTGGTTTCATCGGGGTAAGGGTTGATTATTATTTTGTTTTGGAATGTTATAACACGTCTTTTTACCCTTCTTCAAATGCAGATGCTTCGATTGTGATGCATCTGCCATACACAACTTTTGATATCATTGGGCATAAGGATCAA
Organism: Serripes groenlandicus; assembly: GCA_031761405.1. NCBI lineage: Eukaryota > Metazoa > Mollusca > Bivalvia > Cardiida > Cardiidae > Serripes > Serripes groenlandicus. Next base: position 32,294,916 of record JASEVX010000013.1, on the reverse strand, counting down.
TTGCGTGTAGTTTCAGAATTTTCTCCCTTCGCCCCGATGTTTTCTGCTCTATTCAGTAATTATTTTTCATTCATAACTGCCTCGGTGCTGGAGGTCGCAGGTTCGATCCCAAGCTGGGTCATACCCGAAACTTTCAAAATGGTAGTATTTGGCTGCCCTCCTTGGCGCTCAGGGTTGGGGGTTAGCATTACAACTGACTTACTTGTGTCGTGATAAATGGACTAGCAGTACTGGTAACTTACCCATGTAGTGCCATAGTAAAACTGAAAATTTGTTGAAAGCGGCATACAACACCAAATAATCACAGTTTTCCTTATTTTTAGCTTGACTATTCGAAGAATATGAGAGCTATTACAGTCACTTGTGCGTCGGTGTTGGCGACGGCGTTGTAACTTTGGTTAAAAATTGGATGCAAGGCTTTTTCCCACAAACCACCGATGCTATTGCTTTAAAACTTCACAAACTTATTGGACATCATCAAATGACCTTGCAGGACAAGTCCCAAAACTCTATATTAGATTTTGACACAATTATGCCCTTTTTTGGTGCAACTACATTAAGAGTTCATATCTCTGTATTTACTTGATGCATTGCATTGAAACTTTATACAACCCTCCCTGACCATCACACCTATGTAGATTATCAAGTTAGATAACTCTATCTTGCATTTACTGCAAGTTATAGCCCTTTTTTGACTCTCATGCACATATCTCAGTTACCGCTCAGGGATTGATTTACAACTTCAATACAGTCTTTAAAGGTTTCAAACATCAGGTTAGATAACTCCTGAGTGAATTATTATAAATGATGGCCTTTTTTGAAGTTAGAACTTTTGGTTGAAGTTTTGCATGCAAGGCTTTTTCTCACAAACAGCTAGCAGATACTATTCAAACAAGACTTATCCAACTTGATTTATGGTATAATACTAGCAATTCACTATCTCAGTAGCAACTGTTGTCTATACTAACAACTGCATGTTGTCTATAGTATCAAATGCCCAAATAGTCGAGCATGCTGTCTTGCGGACAGCTCTTGTTGTTTAGATGTTTTCAAAGTTGTTTACAGTTTCTTTGTATATTGGAAACTGTTAATCATGTTTTGTTGTGGAATGGTAAACAAATGTATTTAAGTTTTTCTCATTTTGTTATATATGTATTTGAATATTCCTTTTGTTTGTTTTTGCATCCTTTAGAGGAGATCTTTAATCGATTTACAGTGGATAAGTTAAATGCACTAGTTCGTAAGTTAGTTTGTTCATGTTTGGAATGAAGTTTTTCTCCTTTTGTTATGTATTTGAATATTCTTTTCTTATTTTTTTTGCATCCTTTAGAGGAGATCTTTAATCGATTTACAGTGGATAAGTTAAATGCACTCGTTCGTAAGTTAGTTTGTTCATGTTTGGAATGAATCCTTTAGTTTCCTGACGGGCCGTTGAAATCCTAACATATATTAATTAACATAAACATCTTAACACCCAACTTTTTCCAGTGAGTTTGGGTTTTTGACACCAGTTTTTAGCCAAGACTTATTAAGGATAACCTACGATGGGAAGGCAGCGATTGTGATGCAGTATATTTCGCTTAATTTTTCCCTTATCATCTGCAGCTATCGGAGACACCTAAAGTAATCTTGAGTCTGATAAATCTGCTTCCTGAGAGGTTAGAGTTGAAGATCTTGGACTTATAACCCTTTCCCTCATACAACAATTCTGCAGCAGACGACTTTGAGCGTATTTTGTCAAAAAAATCGAAAATCTCCATAATGGAATGGATATTACCTATGACAAAAAGTGGAAAACATTGTGGCAAAAGGAGAAATTGCACGTTTTGTGCAATTTCTTCTTTTGTCACTATGTTTTCAAAAAGCCGTCTGCTGCAGAGGCATCAGAAAGCGTCTATATGTGGGAAAGGGTTAATCATCACAGATTTGATCCTTGATTGCCACTTTCCTTGTGGAGAGACTAGTACTGGTTTGTTACCCCGGGATTTTGAATAAGTTCTGTGATATTTATAAACTGATATATTATTGATAATTGCATAAAGTCCAAATAAACATATTTGGGAAAGTGTTAAGCAGGGAAGCATGCAAATCTAGGATTTCTACTGCCTGAATTTAGCCATGTTTTTTAATGTTGTAGCAACCTCATTTTCATATCCACAGACCTACAAAGATAAGGGGCTGATTTCTGAAATCTGTTCTGGAACTCTAAACTATGTTGTTGATGCTCACTACATAGGGTGGAACCCTTTCCCACATACAGATGGTTTCTGATGCCTCTATCTGCACCAGATCACTTTTGAAAACGTTGTGGCAAAAGGAGAAATTGATGAGCAACGTATCCTTTTGGCACAAAGATTTGAACTTGATTCAATATATATATATATATTATATTATATATATATTCTTTCATTTAAAGAGATTTTCAATTTGTTTGCCTTATTTTTGCCTGGATGTGTTTAAAGTCGTCTACAGCAGACAACGTTGAAAAATCCAAGGCAAAAAATTAGTCTGAAAATAAGCTCTGAAATTAATGTTTATAACTAAAGAATAAAGATGAAAACATTGCAGCAAATGGAGAAACTGCGCATCAGTGAGCAATGTCTCAATTTGCCACAATGTTTTCAAAAAAACGCTTCAGAGGCATTAAAAGGTGTCTATATATGGGAAAGAGTTAAACGAGTCACAATTAAGAGAAATACCAGTTTAACCCTTTCCCTCATACAACAATTCTGAAGCAGACAACTTTGAATATATTTTGTCAAACAATAGAAAATCTTTATAACTGAATGGATAACCTTTGACTAAAAGTGGAAAACATTGTGGCAAAAGGAGAAATTGCTCGTTTTGAGCAATTTCTTCTTTTGTCACTGTTTTCAAAAAGCCGTCTGCTGCAGAGGCGTCAGAAAGCGTCTATATGAGGGAAAGGGTTAAACACCTTCTTATCTAGGCCTCTGTTTCCATTCATAATTCAATGATTGGTTCTTACATGTATGAAGGGTGCTCAGGGAAAGCCAACCTTAGATCATTTGCGAATTGTGTTGATCAAGATCAACCTGTGCAGTTTCATCATTCTGGCTCGGCACTGCATGTTAAATAGTCACAAATTGTCTGCCTCAGTAGTGTAGTGGTAGAGCGTCTGCCTCTGGAGCAGGTTTGTCGCAGGTTTGATCCCTGGCCAAGTCATACCAATGACTTGAAAAAAATGGTAGTACTAGCTGGCAGCCCTCCTTGGACGTCTAAGGGTATCGGGGTTGGCATTACGACTGATTGGCTGGTGTCTGGATAAATGAACCAGTATAGAACTGGTAATTAACTTACCCAGGAAACGCCGTTAAGTAAAAAATTGTTAAAGTGGCATTAACCCTTTCCCTCATATAAATGCTTTGACGCCTCTGCAGCAGACTGCTTTTAGACTAGCAATATCTCCCTTTGCCGCAATGTTTTTCACTTTTAGTATTATTGAGTTATCCATTCAATTATAGAGATTTTCTATTTTTTGACAAAATATATCAAAGTCTTCTGCTGCAGAATTGTCGTATGAGAGAAAGGGTTGACCCCCAATCAATCAATCAATCATCTCGGGCACCTTCAAAGAAGCAATTTGGAAGTCAATTTTCATGAATACACTTATATATATATATTCTATAATTAACCATGCTAAGACTGGTTTTCCTAGAGCTATGAGCTCATTATGTAGTTGTAGTTTGATTGTCTTTGTTGTATTAGTTTTTGCCATCACCTAAAACAGTTACATTTCATACTTTTACATGTGTAACCCTTTCCCACTTACAGACATATTTTAATGCATCTCCAACAGATGACACTTGAAAATGAATTAGCAATTTTCTTCTGTTAATAACCATAAAGACTTTAAAAATGTTAGTAATTTACTAGGAAAAACTCTTTTATAATAATTTTCATAAGTACAATGTAGTCTGCAGATGTGTGTAGATGCGTCTGTATGTGGGGAAGGGTTATACAACCTACAGAGGTTGTATTTTGGTGTGAGAAAAATCTTAATTATGCCCCCTTCGAAGAAGAGGGGTATATTGCTTTGCACATGTCGGTCCGTCGGTCCGTCTGTAGACCAAAGCTTGTCCGAGTGATAACTCAACAATGCCTGGACCTATGGTCCTCAAACTTGACTTGGGGGTTGGACCTGACCAGTAGATGAACCCTATTTATTTTGAGGTCATTGGGTCTAAGGTCAAGGTCACAGTGACCTTGAACACAAAAACCCTTTTTAAGCTTGTCCGAGTGATAACTCAACAATGCCTGGGCCTATGGTCCTCATTGAGGGCATTGGGTCAAAGGTCAAGGTCACAGTGACCTTGAACACAAAAACCCTTTTTAAGCTTGTCCGAGTGATAACTCAACAATGCCTGGACCTATGGTCCTCAAACTTGACTTCGAGGTTGGGCCTGACCAGTAGATGAACCCTATTCATTTTGAGGTCATTGGGTCAAAGGTCAAGGTCACAATGACCTTGAACACAAAAACCTTTTTTTAGCTTGTCAGAGTGATAACTCAACAATGCCTGGACCTATGGTCCTCAAACTTGACTTGGAGGTTGGGCCTGACCAGTAGATGAACCTTATTTATTTTGAGGTCATTGGGTCAAAGGCCTTGAACACAAAAAACTTCTTTAAGCTTGTCTGAGTGATGACTCGACAATGCCTGGACCTGGAGGATACATAAAATCTGCAAATATCAGTCATCATCACAATGGGATTAAGAACTGTACCTACCATCCTCAAACTTTGAATGAACATTGTTCATAATCTTAAAACTGACTCATAGACATCCAATGTGAAAAGACAAATCAACTGGCATTTCGGTCTATGCAAATTTTACTCAATTGTCCTAATATTCCTGACAACATGGCGCTCAGGGGGGGCATAATGTTTGACAAACATCTCTTGTTGTCTTTTTAGATTATTTTTTTCATTGCTAGCTTTTTGTTAGTGTTGCCTTGACATTGTTGTTTTTCTAGCATGCTTTTTCTTGTTATTAATTTTGCTCCCTGAGTACAATTAAATTTAAGTCCTCATGGTGAAATGTTACAGAGGTTGTCTCACTAATGACTTGATCAAACCCTATGTTGTGGATACTCAAAATAATTGTCTCAGTCAGACTATTCTTTTGAGTACCCACAACATAGGAGTTGAGTGCCAAATAAGGTTTTGGAGTGTGAAATATGCACCTGATCTAGAGCTCTGATTTTTATGATCTTTGGATTTCCGTAGTCAATTGTCATCATCGACCATCAAGATTATCTCCTCCTAAACCTCTAATCCAATTTCAAATAATTGTATACAAATGTTCTTCATTATAATGACCCTTTACCCTAAGTGCTCAATATGCAGGGATGAATCCCACCATTTCTTTATAACTGGAAAAGCATATTAAGTGAGGGATGCGCTATTGTGATCACTCACTGTCCTCTGTCTGTCTGTTCACAAATTCCTACTAACAACTTCTCTTCCTAAACCAATAGACCAAATGCAAAATGATTTCACAGGAATGGTCTTTAGGAGATCCTCTTTCAAAATTGTCCAAAGTATTGAAGTTACATGCGGTATCAGAAATGGGGGAAATGCCAAAACTTCAAATATCTTCTTTTCCTGATTTGACAATTATTTGGCACAGAATGATCTTCCTTGTGTATTCCTATAGTGATAAGACTTATATTCTTATGATACTAAAAGACTGCCTTGGTGGGCAACCTACTACCAAGATTGCTCAAATTATTATAATGAATGGAAAAACATGATCACCAGCGCATGGAGCTTGTTTTTATACGACCGTTTCTTAAAAACGGTACGTATTATGGTATGGTCATGTCCCTCCCTCCGTCCGTGTGGGTTTTCCGCACTTTTTTC